>JAIPRL010004790.1:0-35730 GCA_025469235.1 Pemphigus obesinymphae | reverse complement strand
TAAATATAAATTTGATATTACCATTAATTATATAATTATTAATATTACGAATATTTTCAATTTTCATTTGAATTTATTAAATAAAGATTTTTCTTTACATTTTGAGATCTACTTGCTGGAGAATGATATCAGGAGCCAACCCAATAACAGTCACTAATATTAATGATACTATGCTTATATTATATAATAGGTACCTATTTATTATTTATATAGAACAATCAGAAAATATTAGATGTACATAGTAAAAACATAAATATCGAATATTTTAAAATCTTTTTCAGCTTTTTAAAATACATTTATTTTCATAATATTGTTTATTGAATATAATACACAATTTATCGGTGAACTGTAATTATTATGTATATTGGCGTAACTAGGATTTATTTTCTAGAAGATTTATTTAAGCTAAATATAGTAATTAACTTCCCAAATGGTATTATTCAAATTCTTAAAAAGTATATATCATATATTACAATTCTAATATTTTTGGAATAGTCACAAACCTGTGTTTAGGGGGGACAGAATAGTAATACCCATTGACTGAATCAATACAATATTATTTAATGACCTTTTTTTTTCTCGTACACTCTTAGGTGGTCAAATATCA
This sequence comes from Pemphigus obesinymphae, assembly GCA_025469235.1. Classification (NCBI taxonomy): domain Eukaryota; kingdom Metazoa; phylum Arthropoda; class Insecta; order Hemiptera; family Aphididae; genus Pemphigus; species Pemphigus obesinymphae. The sequence goes on along the minus strand of JAIPRL010004790.1, from coordinate 35,123 downwards.
TATTGCCCCCGGCCCTTTAAACACGTTTTCAAATAAAAATAACTTTAAAAAAACTATAACTTTTTAACTAAGTCGGTAAAAATTATCACGGAAAAGGAAAAATAATATTAAAAGACATCAAAAATGCCGAAAAATGCAAAATAAGTGATTTAAAATATATGATATATGATTCGAACTTTGTACCTATAGGTACCAAAAAAGCTGTTAAACGAGTATGAAAAAAAAACAATGCATTTGCTACAAATTCACAGCCATAGTTATCATTTATAATATAATTAATATAATTCCAATGTAAATTTGTCGTCGTAAACTGTTGGACTACATGGGATTTAAGTGTTTAACCATTATTATAATAATATTGTACCTATAGGTACGTCACAAACAACGATACACTGAACCAAATATATCTATAATTTCAATAAAAATATAGATTAATTTAATAATAATATGGTTGTTAATATACGTCCAATAAAATGTTTGTTTATTTAGAAATAAAATATTTGTTAATACAACAGTAAAATAACAAAACGTATTATTGATTTAATATATTTCTTATCAATGTCTTGGGTAAAATTGTCTAATTAAATACAAATTTATTTGAAATAACAAGTATTTTGTTAATTCAATTATAAATATTTTGTGTTTCTTTCTTTCTTCTTCTTCGTAGAACAAACGCCAATTGTTAACCAAAATAGTCAATTTAAACAGAATATTTTTTCAATTTAATAACATAATATTTTATTATAACTATAAAATCTGTATTAATTTTACAAATTATTTTTATTAAATTATAACTTATATATTTTGTGAAATTTACAAAATGAATTTGTTATTGCAAACACATTTTTCATTAATTCAACAATACATATATATTAAAATAATAAAAATCGTGTTATTTCAACAAATATTCCTTTGTTAAAATTTGATTATTGCATACTGTTAATTCTAACCAATGATATTTGGTTCAGTATAGTCCAAAACAAATTTCCAAATTCCGCCACTGATTATGTATAGTCACCGTTGATTATATACGAGTATAATACTGGCAAAAGTCGAAATCGCGCAAATCTCAGAAATGCTCGGGCAAAACTCGAACTGCCCACTGTACCTGGGCAAAACATCATATTTCGGCTTTTTCCAGGGCAAACCTGGTTGTGACCAACAACGTTTGATTAGCAAAACTGAATAGCCTCTATATTTCTGAATATATCACAGTACAAATGTTGACTTTAATATTAAATATAAATAACGATAAAATAAATCTCCATTATTTATTTAGGTAATTAATCAATAATGGTGAAAATGCGTACGAATAATGATAAATGTGTAATAGTATTATAGTGTTCATTTAAAGAATTAAAAAAAAGTAAAATACGATAAAATAAATACTGTTGTACAAATATAATTAAATACTGTGTGTATATTTTATTACATAGGTATTTCACATAAAAATACAAACATTTAGGTAATTAAAAAAATGTTATTTTATTTATAATATAAAAAAAATAAAATGTATTTATTTGTTACTACGTATATATTAGAATTATGGGACATTTTGAATTTTATGTTGAACATTAAAATGAACATTTGTACTGTGAAATATCGAAATATATAGAGGCTATAGGTATTATGCTAGTTTTGCTAATCAAATGTCGCTGGTCACAACTACCTATAATAGGTTTGCCCGGGCAAAAGCCGAAACGTGATGTTTTGCCCTGCAGGTATACTGCAGTGCAGGGCAGTTGGCGTTTTGCCCGGCCATTTCTAAAGGTTTGCCCGATTTCGATTTTTGTCCGTAACATAATATATAATTTATTATCGACGAACGTATACCAATTAAATACCACTATATACGTGTATCTACCTGGATTTTGTATATATTTTTTTTTCTTTCCAGGGAAACCTATTAATAATGTAATATATTAGTCCAATATAACGGTAATATATATGGGGTTGAAAAAAAAATCGTCCAATTCCGCCACACATATATATATATATATATATGATTATACCAGCAGTGCAGGTCTTAATGGTTAAAATTTAGTCCGTTCTTTAAAGACACCGCGCGGCCGAGCCGGAATTAGGTATAATAATAATAATTATTAACAGTATACGCTGCAGCCCGTGACTCCGCCGAGAGAATTTTATACCGAAGAGAAAATTGCGCTCGCGTTGAATAATGTATAATACGTATATATATATATATATATATATATATATATTCGAGGTGGTACATTATATTATATTGTTTCCGACGAAAATCGGGTCGGAGGAATGCATTAATAATAATTTTCGTTTTCACGACGGATTGTTTCCAAAACGTCACCTATAATATGCTGTTGCAGTCATCGTACCTATTCCTATATAGGAATACATATATATTATATTATATACCTATGCGATATTGCTTTGACACTAATTCCGTTCAGGTGCCGAAGACGGTTTCACTTTGGCCGTGTGATGAACGCGCGCGCGACACAACAGATAGAATATAATATTTACGAGGACGTGCTCGGCGTTTTAGTCGTTTATTATCATTATTATCATTATTATCATTATTATCATTATTATCATTATCATCGTCGTCGTCGTCGTCGTCGTCGTCGTCATCGCCGATGTCGTTGTTATTTCTATTTCGTATCCGCTCGTTATTGGTGCCCTCTCCTCGCGATTTTTTTTTCACCCGTTAATAATATATGTTTTCATATTTTGTCGTGCCGCCGACCTTATTATCGTGTCCGATTCCTGTTTGTTTCGCTGTCGTCTCGATAATATATTTATATTGGATATATTATTTTCGTACACCATATATAATATATAACCGATGTGTGCGATTGTATTGACGAGTGGATGGGCGCGGGGAGAAACGCGGATTCGCGGTAGCATTTCACTTTAAATCCGCGACAAATTCGGCGCAGGTGCCCGGCGTTTCTTGCGATGCCCATCCGACCTATACGACAATAATGCAATATAATATCATAATACGAGTACACTACACTCGATGACTATACACGACCGTATAATCGTTGTGTAATTATCATGGCGCTGTTATCATTATTATCATTATTTATTATACTATAGTGATGTTACGAACCCAGATTTTTGAGGTCGAACCGAACTTTTTAAAATTTTAACGAACCCGAACCGAACCGAACCGAACTATTCAATTAAAATATCGAACCCGAACCGAACTTCATAAAAAAAAAAAAACAATACAATAATATAATATAAATTACCGTTTTTTATTAATTATGTATATTTGCATAAAAATTTATTAAGTATAGGTGCCTCTTAAACATAATTTTAAGTCTAAGTAAAGAAGGATTCCACATTTTTCCATTTCTTTTTATCGTTTTTCGACAAATTAGTTTCAAATTTTTTTTCCTATAGGTTCGATATTCAAACTGAACTATTTTGTGTTTAGTTCGGTTCGAATATTTCCAATTTTGAGTTCGGTTCGGTTCAAAAATCGAACAGTTCGTAACATCACTATTTATTACTATATCATTATATTGTACGTCTGAGCTACAGAATGGCAGTTTTCATTATATATTATATATACGTGTCTTGTTGTAGCCGATCTCGACCCGGTTAACGATTACGGGTTTGGATATTATATGCTATTTATTTACTCGGTTGCTTTTGCCAAAAATCGTCTGTCCGGGCCGTCGATCGTTGCGTCGTCGAGTTCAATGTCACACTTAAAAATATATAATCGAGTACCTATACGCTAATCAATCGTATCAGTTTTACACGGTGGCGTATAGGTACCTATACGACAATACACTATATATTAAAGTAATCAGCTCCAGTGACGCAGGCACGGATTTAACGGGTTTTTCTCGACAGCTAAAACACCCTGCATCAACACGCGTATTGGTCCTTTTATTTACGGATAAACCGTAATCAATTTTTTTTTTTTTTTTTTTTTTATATAATTTTTATATATTTGTAATTCATTACGGTATGATAGGTAATAGTAATAATATAATAGTATGATAAAATTTCATGGTTCCCCTCAAAATATCCCCGTTAGAAATATCCCTTATTCAATTTATCCCAATAAATTTTTATTCGTTAATTTTTAAAAAAAAAAAAAATAGTAGGTATCATTTTATGAAATAAGTGTTATTTTAAAATTTTATCGCTGAAATATATTATATATAAATGTATAAATATATATTTTTTTAATTGTAATTATATTTCATATGAGTTTTTTTATGAGACTTACCTAATGTTCAACAATAATTTTTAATGTCTCTTTTTAAATAAAATATTTCAGTGATAAAATGTTAAAATAATACTTATTTTATAATATATAATACCTACTTTTTTTAAAAAAAATTAACGAATGAAATTTATTGGGATATTTCTGACGGGGATATTTTGAGGTTGAGACAAATTTCATGAACAGTGGCTACATTTAAACCGCATTTTTATTCTGATTATTCGTGAACTTATATCTAAGTTCATTGATAAATGTTCTCAAGTCTTTTCACCAGAATTGCTTATTATAAGTTTACAATACTTTCAGTCAGGAAAAATACTCCACTATTTCATGGTGGCCATTTTGTAATTTTCTCTTTAAAAAAATATCCATTATGTAAATAAATAAATATTTAGAATGGTTAAAGCGTGCGTACATCTAAATCCACAATTTTAGTTTTGGATGAATTTGCTTAAATGAGTGGGTAACTCACCGGCTTTATTGAGCATTAAAATCAGCGGTGAATAACAAATATTCGCCAAAGCAGCTAAATCGGAGATTTAAGAAACTGGCAATAGTACTATATCGATGGTTTAAATAACAACAAGAACGAAATATCGATAAGTATAAAATATCGAATGAATTAATTATGCCTACGATCAAAACAAGTTAAAATATCGATAAATAAAAAATATTGACTTTAAAATTAAAAAAACATAAATAATAATATGTAAATGAATAATATAATAAATTTAATATAATATAATATTAGATAGATAGGTAATTATTTAGTACAAACTTGATTGTAAAAGAACATAATATTGTAAACATTTTTGAAACTAATATACAACACTGTTAATATAATAGTTTGTAATTTGAAAATCATTAGATTTTAGATAGTTTACCTCAATGCTGAATAAATTAATGATTTTTTTTTAACTCAGTTAAGTTAAGTGAATAGAAAAAAAATAGTAGAAGTTTAAAGTTAATAGTTATTTTTTTCTTAATGATTAAGTTAAGTTAAAAGTTAAGTTAAAAGTTAAGTTAAGATAAAAAAAAACTTATTAACTTAAGCTAAGTTATTATTATTATTTTTTTTTTTTATATGAGTCAATATATCACTTAAGATATACAGATATATTATTATTATATATATATATATATAAGTACCTATCTATTATTTTTTTGGAAATACTATTGTTTTTTTAACTTTAAATATTTTACATTTTTTAAAAATTATTTACATAATATTATTGAAAATACTACAATGTATTTATAATAATTATTATTAAAATTAACAACAAATAAGTTCATAAAAATTTTTAATTAGTACATACTACACTTTTCTTCAAAATTCTAACAAATGGAAATTGATCATTGGAAATTACCTACTTAAATACTATTTAATGGTGGGAAATCTAATATATTCCTATTCTTGTTTTATTTATATTTTTGGGAAATCAATAATTCTTATAATATAAGAATTATTAGAAACGACTAAAACAATTTTATTTTTATTCGACTATTTTCACAATAGACATAGGTAATATGAAATCAAAATGTATCAATTATTTCAATATGAACTTAACTGAGTTTTAATTAAAAGTAACTCGTTAATTAGAAGTTAATACCGCCAAAATAAGTTGAGTTATGAAAAATCAAATATAAAAAGTTAAGTTAAAAGTTAAAATTAACTTAACTTTTAACTTATTAACTCATTTATACCTAGCATTGGTTTACCTATTTATATTTATATATATATATTATAAAACTGTCATTTAAATAAGTTATGTAATGCGTATATATTTTTATAAATTATTATTATATTTGTGGCAATTGTCATAATTTTCTAAAATGTGTATAGGTACATAGGTAATATTTTGTATACCTACTTTATATTTTGAATGCTGTCGATAATTTGACAATCAACATTTCGTACTTATCAATATTTCGAACCATCAACATTTTAATGTGTCCAAATTTTGAATTTCGATGTATCGTTTTAGACCCTTCAAGACAACACCACAAGACAAACCATTTAGAAGTAGATGATACAATATGAAATGGGTATAGAATTTTAGGTACTTTTGGGTAATTGTGAATAAAAACATAAATAATCACGCAGATATAAAAACAATACTGTTTTCAGCAAACAGGTGTTACTACTGTTACTTTAGACTTATATCACTGCCTAAGTCAAGGAGAACGAAGACTATATTTTACAAAGTACTGGTTAGACCAGGCGTATCTCTACATGGACAACGACGAAATCGGATGATAAAAAGCTAGTATTTGAAAGAAAGATCTTGAAAAAAATTACAAAATAAAGAGAAGCATATTGAAGGAAAATTTAAAATAAGAACCAATGAAGAATTAAAATAATTCAATAGATATTAATTTTAATGAACAAATATAGTGGGAATATTTTAAAGGAGTAGAATAAATAATTTATTTTAATACGACGATTTCAAATAGAGCTCGATGCATACAACATAGTGTTACTCATTGATATTTGATTTACTCCTACTGCCTGTATATTAGGTTACTTGTTAATTTATAGATTGAATGACTTCTTTAATTTATCGTAAGTATTATAACTGCAGGTTATAAAGACATGGGTAAAGTATCACTATTTGTCACAGTAATTTTTAATTATATAAATATAGGAACATAGTAGAAATTCCTTTTCCAAAGACACATTTTTTTATTTTATAAAATTCTCGAAATACAATGCTATAGGTACCTATCCTATACGTCTTAATTAACAACTTTTCGAAGACGTGTTTAGGAAAGGATTGAAATATTTCAGCGATCATTAAAACTGAACACTTTCAAATAAAGATTGTCGTTCTATACCATATATTTTGAAAGGTTAGTATACTCATGGCCAGTGCCGGATCTAGGGGGGGGCGAACCGGGGCACTTGCCCCGGGCGCCATTATGATGGGGCGCAAAATGTAAAAATATTTAAACTTTTCGTTCCGCTTTTGGAAGTGGGGTCCCATTGATCACTTAATTTTTAATAGGAATTGACGAATGAATTTTTTTTTTTTTTTTTTGCTTATTAAAATTTAAAAAGAGGCGCTACAATTATTTTTGCCCCGGGCGACAAATTCTCTAGATCCGGCACTGCCCATGACACCCGTACCTCAATGCTTTGTACCCAAAATGAGCTCATTTTTTGTAAGGAATTTGTAATTTTTTATGATAATAAATTTGAAATTTGTAATCTCCTTGGGGGTCTAAAATATTTTATCAATACCACACACTTTTATTTAAAATATACTTAAACCATATTTAATTTAATCAGTTACTTACTCAATTACAGATAACCATAAGCACTGCATAAATATTTTTGCACACACTACAACAGGTGTGAATACGCCACGCCAAACGAATCATATATACTAGGGATTACAGAACATACCATACATTTTGTTACATGCTTGTTGTCATGCACTTTAATTGACCATTGACAACATCCGGTAATGGGTCCCATACTAGGCCCAAGGTTTTTACACTAGTGCTAGTTTCTCCTTAACTATTTTGTGATTTCTGTTCTTATTCGGAAATAGATTGAATCAGTTCAAGGGAATTTGTACACAATTTACTTCAATTCCATGCAATATAATTCCTGTATCTATTAATATTAGATTAGATTTAATTGTCATCACTTTTTCTATTGAGTTTGCACCAGTAAGTACATCATATATGTAGAAAACCTTGGACAATATGACTGCATCTCTTGGATACTCGTCTCCATATATCTTGGCCAACTCCTTCAAACACCGTGTCGCTAAGAATGAAGAAGGTGACTCATCAAAAGTCACAGATAGTAGCTGAAACACTTCTAGCGGCGCTCTTTCATCCTCTCGCCATATTATCCTTTGGTATCTGACTTGAGACTGATCTATTAGAATCTGCCGGTACATTTTTATGATATCAGCAGCAAAGGCAAATTTCCTTCTACGAAAACGCAGTATTATGGAAAGTAGGTCTTCTTGGATAGTAGGACCTGAACAAAGAATATCATTTAATGATAGGCCGTTTGTTGTTTTCGCTGAAGCGTCAAATACTACACGCAATTTGTCCGGTTTATCTGAATATTGGACAGCATGATGTGGTAGATAATAGCCATCTTTCTTTCCTAAGTCTTTCTTAGATACCTTTTCCATATGAAGAAGTTCTTGATATTCTGGCATAAATTATATATATTTTTCTTTTAATACTAAATCTCTGGATAATTTGCGCTCTAATGCTAAGAATCCGTATTTGGCCATTTCATATGATGAACCAACATAATCCTTCTTCATGAGTAGTTTGACAACAAATCTTCTATTCAAGTTCCTCTTGGTTGTCGCTTCAAACCATTGTTCACAATCACGTTCTTCTTGCGACCAAGCAGCTTCCAGTAACGTTACCTCCTCAACGGTCCAAAATCTTGACAACATCATCTGTAGATCCTGCTCTTTATTTGTTGTAGATAGAAGACATATTGAGTTTTTATTTTTAGCTGGATATGTTTGCTCTACGTGACCAGATATGAACCAGCCGAACGCAGAATTCTGAAGAGTAGGCAATCCCCTTGGTAAATTGAGGTACTAACCTGTTAATTGTGGTACCAGTAAACAATCTAGTGTTCGTTGAAACTTATTGGTTCATGATTATATAGTGATGGTCATTTCTCTGTTGGCTCTAGATTGAATAGTATAAACACCATGGATATTAATGTTATTAGGTCTGATAGGCAAACCTAAATTAGACTCAGTCATCTGTGTTATTAGATTGGTTTGTGATGCTATATCCAAAAGGGCTCTAGAAGTCATCCAACTACCTGTGACTTCCTTACATTTATCAAAGTGGTAGCTAATAAGACTATGCTGCCTCCTGGTTGTGCACTAAGTGCACATGTAGTGATTGATGACTGCTGCTCTACTGGTTGATCTGAATTGATGTTAGCATTATCTTTTGTATGTATTTTTGGTTGTGACTCAAAATGTAACAATGTGTGGTGACTTCTCGAACACTTTTTATACCTGTATTTAATAGGACATGAGGTAACCCAATTGGACTAAAACAATAAAAATATACATTTAAACGTTTGACTTCGCTGACACGATCATTCACACTCATACTCTTAAACTTTGCACATTTGTTTAAATCTCCATTGTGCTGTGAGTTGCATAACTCACAGTCAGTATTAATGCAAATACCTTATTATTGATTTCGGTTTGTTTTCAGTCTCCTCTGGTCGAACTGACTCTAACACTCTACACTGTATTTCCAGGAAATCAATTAACTGCTTGTAATTCTGTGCATAATTAATGCTGGTAATTTATTTCTCTTTAGATCTTCTATAGATTGATTGTACCACTCTTGAGGTAACTACGGATCTAATCTCCGACAGATTATATAAATATATAATTAATACGTCCCAAAGACTCATTGACAACCCTAAAATCTTTAAGGCACTCAAGTTTTGTGTAATATCTGAGATGAGTTTACGTAGCTCTATTGAGTTTCTTTTTTTTATATTTGTGTCTACACATAATGCATGCAAATGATGACTCACCAACAATTGAATATTATCATACCGATCAACTATGGAATTCCAAGCTATCATATAATTTGCACCAAAAGATGGTAATGATTCCCTAATATCACTTGCTATTCTTTTAAATATATCAATTTTTGTATTTTCGTATTTACATTCTTATGTATAATTGATTCGAAAACATCCCGGAAGTTAGGCCATGTTTTAAAATTTCCGTCGATTACTGGAATATCTATTTTTGGTAATCTTACTTAATTTTCTCTATTATTTGTTTGTGTGCCCTCACTGCGAATGACACACATTTGCCCTTTGGTCTCCAAGTAGGTATATATTTTTGAATTATAGTCGTGCCGATAACTCACTATTATCGACGTCTGAATCTTCTAACCCTGTTTGTACCTTCTCAAAAACGTCACCGACTTGCTCCAATAGAGTTTCTCTTACCTCTATTTCAGCCCAATCGTACGCATTAGCATCGAAACTTGTTACATATTCTTTAATTCTCTTTAATGAAAGGAGCTGGGTATCCCACTTCTTTTTTAATTTAATTATCTCGGCTTCGCTCATTTTCCTTTTTAAAAACGAATAAAATGAAACACACAAACACTGCGCACACGCGAATACTACGTACACACGATTTGATCCAAACCCATCTGACCTGAAGAACCAATGTTGGTTTTGGGAAAGGAAAAAAGGAAAAAAATTCTTTAATGGACTGTATAGCAAACTCTAATTTTTCTACATTAAGATTTCATTTATTACAATACAATACGAATAATACATTCATCTTTAACATGTTTGGTTAGCTACATCTGCTTAAAAATAGAAAAATACACAGTATATATATATAAAAAAGAAATTACCTGTTCCTTTACACGCAATATGTACTACAGTGCAACCACTCTTTCAATATGTTACCAATTTATCCATGATAACATAATACAGAAATAAACAATGATTTTATAACAGAACGAATTTTTGGGTTGTTGTGAGACCCGCAACGAGTTACAAATTATTTTTACAGAGTACACGTATACCTAATTTACTAAATAGTGTACATAAAAATTGCTCGAAATCAAATACGAATATACTCAAACGAGGAAAGTAAAATTCAAAATAAAAACCATTACGAATAAACTATTTGTCTACAAATTCATAAAAACAAGAATGTGATGACCTACACACAATATAAATATTTAGAATTAAATCTGTTTATACAAAACAAATCAAGAACTATATAAATTAGTAAAAAATTAATTCCCGTATCTAAGGCATACTTATAAGTATATACTTATAAGTATATATAATATTATACTAATATATATATTAGGCATAAGTATAATATAAGGTGTAGAATATCATATGAAAGTTATTCTAACGGTATTTGAGTACTCTTAAAGCCTTATTCTATAAGTAATTTAATTACTTCTCTAAAAGTGATTCGATTTCTTATAAAGATCAAAAAAAAAAAAAAAATGTCCAAAAAAATTAAATTTAAATTTTTTTTTTATAGGTACATACTTATGTAATTACAAAATGTATTAAGTGAAAGCATACCAATAAATATATTGAATATTCAATCGAAATATCCCAGTCAAACTAATTTTTTTTTTAATTCTAAAAAACAAAACCGGTAAACATAATATATATATTATAAACCTAACTTATATATAGTAGATATATAGTATGTTATTTTATAATATAATATATTATATGTATACAATGGATCAAATAAGATAAATTATGCTTCTTTCATAATATTACATTAACATTTTACTGATAGGTACCTACTTTAAAAATGTAATTATTTAATTTTAAAGTTTTAATAGGTACAAAGTAGGAATGGTCCATTAAAACTAGAGAGTAATTTAGGCTTTTACATATTCTTATACTTTTTGTTAGTCTGAACAGGGTAAAAAAAATATGAACGATATTCGATTATCGACCACAGAATTCATAAACAAATATATTTTAAACATTTTATTTGTTCGTAAAAAATATCGGAACCCGTTCCTCTATTTTTTCGAATTTTTAATCTTTCTCTTCTGAATGCAGCTGGTAATGATGTGATTCTTTTCATACACTCGTCCGCAGAAATTTCAGTTGAAACGAGCAGAGAATATTCGGTTACTATCTCATTAAAATGGTTTTTGTTTTTCGGGTCACATATAACTTTGTTATTCCTATACAGTACCTATACAGCAATGCTGGGCAAGTTAACGATATTTTTTAACTCGTTAAGTTAAGTCAATTGAAAATAATATAAGCTAAGTTAAGTTAAAAGTTACTCGTATATTTTTTATTAACTTTTAAAGTTAAAAGTTAACTTTGAAAAAAAAAGTAACTTAACTTAGTTAAAAGTTAAAATTTCCTAATTAGGAAAAAAAGGTCGATATACCTATATATCGTAAAAGGGCAAAAAAGGGTTACCTCAAAAAAACTATTGGGATCTTATTCTGCCTGAAAAAGTGTAAACATGTAAAAGTAAAAATACAACACGTCATTTTAAAATCCATGCATAAATAAAAAATCAGAAAATAACTTCTAACTGCCAAGATACCTACATTATTGTTTGATTCACACTAATGTAGTATAAAATAAGCGGTAACTATCACTTCAATATATTTTCTATACTGGATAGACATAAATACAAGCCTCCATGTAGTAAAAAAAAACCGGGCTCAGTCCAATACTCGTGAACGGCCAACGTCACGGGCATGAGTGGTGCATCGATTCTTATCGATTACGTACATGCTATTGTAGATACCTACTAAAATTGCATATAGGTGCCAAAATGTAAAAATCCTCATTCAAAAATTTGCATTGTTCTTCGGGCAAAATTTAACTTAATTTAGATACTTTTGTATAAAGTTAACTTGAAGTTAACACGTTCGTTTTAATAAAAATGTAACTTATTAAGTTAAAAGTTAACCTGAAAAAAAAGTAACGCGTTAAGTAACTTAATTAAAATTAACTTAACTTTTTAACTTAATTTTAACTTTTAACTCGTTAATGCCCAGCCTTGGTATACAGCACAATAAACTATTTACTATTAGTGTTTTGTTAAGAACGACAGCTTTCCTTGGCATTAAAATATAAATAAATAAAATAACTGATAATAGATACGGACACTCGGTGGATCGCCGATTTGTTCGCCAGTTCACCGATTTATTCGGCGAACATGTTCGCTAGTGTGGACGTGACTTAATATTTAATTTTAACGATACAAAATCACGTTCACGCTTTCTAAGTACAACTTCAGGGGCGTACGCAGAGGGGGGGCTAAGGGGCTGAAACCTCCCCTCCATTTCCCGTATAATTCTATAATTTTATGTTTCATATTATCAATATTAAATATTTATATAATATTGACATATTTATAAATACAGTGGCGTATTCAACCTTTTTTCTGGGGGAGGACCCAAATATATTATATTATATAATATAGGTATATAGGTAACTTATACATATTTTACTATCTTTATAGGGGCAAAATTGCTCAGTTGACAGACAAAGGACCGTTGGTAAAGACGGGGTTGTGGGGTCTGTGCACTATTTTGGTAAATAATACTTATTCAAAATATATTTAATTTGAATTTTGAACTTTTCAAAAACTTTTCACTTAAATGCGTTAAATTTTGATATTTTTAGAATATTTTGCATCACGTGGAAAAATGTTATCATTAAGCATGAATAAAAACGAGTGACAAAATAACGTACATTTCCCCAGTTTCCCCCCCCCCCCACTACCAATTGTATTTTGGAAAAATTTTCCTTCAATATTTAGTACGCAATTCGTATGAATTTGTATGACACCGGAACAATGAGAAAAGTTGATTTTAGTGTGGGAGAAGCTGTAGAAACGTTTCTCCAGCCCCCTATCTTAAAAAATCACAATTCTCTAATTTTTTTTTTTACACAATTATTTTGTACATAATTTGTATAACCAATCCTGGAATTTGTACGACATCCGAAACATGAGAAAAGTTCATTTTAGTGTAGGAGTTTTTAAAATCAATATTTTTTTGGTTCTGGAGGGGTCCAGTACTGACGTAAATACGTTACTATATATGTAATATATATATATTTAACCAGTGGCGTATTTACGTGGGGTGATCTGATTGATATAAATATATATATATATATATAGGTATATCACCCTCCATATATCCATTTTTTTTTTTTTTTAATCAATTAAAAAATTTTTTTTAACTTGAACCGTAACCGTAATCGTAATCGGTGTATTATCAGTAGTAAATCGTGTATCGTATTTTTGTGATTGTAAATGTAAATAAGCGTAGGAATTTGTTAATTTTGTACACCTTATCTATAAACGGTTTGGTAATGCTAAACATCCATTACGATATTCATGTGGATGTGGAAGAAATGTTGCCAATTGTGCTGGATAAAATGGCTCAAAAACCACGTTGAATGGATGTCATTTGATAATATAATAAATTGTAAAATAAAGAATTTGGTGGTAAAAAATAAAGTAGCAAAATAAGTTTGTACACGCAGTAAACAATAAACAGTATGGGTAGAACAAACCAGCGACATGTTGAAAAACATGGCCCATATAAATACACGTCATATACATGTAATATAATGAATAATGGAATCCGGTGGAGGCGGAGGGGCAGAGTTTAACTGATGCGCCACTTTTTTTCGGCTACGAATTGCATGCGGCAGAAAAATAATAAAAGCCGGTAGTTTCCGAATTGTAGTTTAAAATGGGTCTGCCGGAATTGCATGCAGTGTTTAAAGTAAAAATATAATTGATGTAAATGTGATGTAGGTAATGTAAAACTATCAAAAAAACGTATTTATATTATGAGACCTATTAGGAAAAATTAATAAGTATCTACGATTATATGTCACAATACGAAGAAATAAAAATTTGAAGAATTCAAAAATAAAGAAAAGACGAATTATTAAACATTTTAATATTGAAAAACAAACCTTTTCATGTAAACGTAATTAATGTAATGTGACGTAATTAAAAAATGTTGAAAATCAAAACATTTTTAACCACACCAGTGATTATTTTTGTCCTAAGTATGTTAAAATGGAAATGAAAATGTTACATATAGTTAAGTATTTAGTCAGTTAAATAGACTCCTTTTAAATAAGTACAGACAATGCGATGCGGACAAACCCATAGTCGGAAATCCATTAAAATTTCAGGAGGAGCTAACATTTTTAACATCAATGTGTGGCGTGAGGGCTTTACCCCCACATCCCACAACTAAAAACCACTGTCTACAGTTCAAAACCCACATTTTTTTTTTTTTTCATTTACATATAACAATACAAATATAATAATTAAATGTAGGTAGTTATATTTTTAAAGTTTAAATCGATATTATAATTAAATTAAATTGCATTCATCTATTAATATTATTGTTGTACTTTTTTCAGCAAATTTCTATGTTGTTTATATTTTTTATACTTGTTTTTCAATATTATTATACTCGTAAACACAACATTGTGTTATCAAATCTGTGGCGCAATCACGGATTGTGATATTCGGCCGTATTTATTATTTTGGTATGGTTAGTGGTTATATTGTATATATTACCATATATGGTATCTATCTATTGTACATTTTTAACGATTTCCTTTCATAAAATAAATTATCACAATTTTTTAAAAATAGCAATGAGTCCTCAAATATCCAAAATCAAAATGGGAAAAAATATAACATCATTTATGACATAAATTTTTTTAGGAAGCTAATAAAATAATTGGGGGGGCTAATGAAAAATTTGGGGTGACTTAGCCTCCCCAAGCCCCTTTCCAATTTCGCCTATGGACAAACCCGTTTTAAACGCTGCATGCGATTCGGATGCTCTGTTTTTTTCTGATATTTCCCCCAGACGGAAATCGTAAATAGTTAACAGTATTCTTTTATAACACTGAAAAAGCACCTACTTTATTCTTTCATGCCTAATCTTGTGTCTACCGAGTACTTACTTATTGATTTTCAAGCACCCCCTCCATTGTAAAATCCTGCGTACGCCACTGTACAACTTCACTTCCAGTCAGTGGCGGCACGTACAACATGTCCCCCCCCTTCCACATTATAGATGTCATATTTTTTGTACGCAAATATTTACCATGTAATTGCAAGTATTTGCATGACCATTTTCACAATTTACACGAGTTTAGTTTAGGAGTTATAATAAGTTATTTTTAATGAGGGAGCTGAAGACATACATGCGTCTACAGCCCCACTCCTCCATAGGAAGAAAACATTTTTCTTTATGCCAAAATTTAGCGTGTATATTTACACGACAATCGCTAAAATTCACTTGTCATTATTTTCCGCGCAACAGCCGTTCATGGGATTCGCGCGTGTCCCCAGCCTCCCTCCCGCACGTTAAAATTTTCGATTATAACTCCTAAACTAAATTCATGCAAATATTGTGAAAGTGGTCGTGGAAATACATGCTAAATATTTGCGTATAAAAAATTTGACGTTTATAATGACGTATGGGGCTGGGGACGTGTACGTGGCGGCTCGTGCTAATAGGGACACACGGACACGAGCCCCGTTCAAAATATTGAATAAAATTTACCAAAAATTTAAATTAAATAAAAAATATAATATTTCGTCGTTAATTTATAGTCGATATAACTGCAGACTACCGGAAAAAAATACGTAATAAGTTCCATAATAAGCGATCAGTCATCGTATAATACGATTATTATAATATTCATATATATACGACAATAGACAATGGGCACCGTGTGACGAAGCGGCGGACACAACTGCTATATGCCCCAATCAACCGTATAAAATCGTCCCCACTCGTCGGCACGAATTACACTACGGTGTTGCCGGGCACAAACGAATTGTGCCCGAATTATTTTTATTGCAGTCTGGTCTTTATAATCGTCGTCGTTGTCCACCGTATAATACACTACATTAGTACATTATACGATAAACTATATTTTATCAGTATACGTTATAATTTAATATCGACATTGACCTACTTAAAATTCATCTTTTCGGTGTGTGTATTTTTCGTAATTAAATGCAATAAATTAATAATTAATAAATACGTGTGTAGGTATATTATAGTGTTAAGTGTAGGTATATATTATACACAATAAATTTATGTATTTAAATTTGTACATTTTCAAGCCTATATTTTATTTTTATTCGTTGTTTATAGGAAATAAAGTTTTTATGGGCCCTTTGGTTAATATTATAGTAAAGGGATAAAATATTTGTGCCCCACCTACTATAAACCCCATGAGCCGACACTGCTTTCACAAATATTTCTGACCAAATCTTTATTAATTGTTGCACAATCGTACAATGTTCATTAAACTTGTCTAGTTACCAAGAAAATCCCGAAAGTTACAGTCAGTGGTTAAAGTGAGGGGGGACGGAGGGGGACGGCGTCCCCCTTCTTTGTTTAGTTTGGCCGTCCCCTTTAGTATATAGTCCCCTTTATATTTCTAAATGTTTAATTAAAAGTTGAGACTGAATTTGTTCTTTTGTACGTAATATTCAAAAATTAACTAAAAAAAGTTTAAAAAATGGTATTTATTTATAAATTGTATGCAAGATCTATATTATAGAAAAAACTATTTTGATTTTTCTTTGTTCTCCAGACATTCTCTCCTTGGCCGGAATATAGGTAATTAATATGCGTATTTTAAAGTTATAACCACAGACTATGTACATTATACATAATAATAGGTATATATACATATATACGTCTGTGATAAATTTTTACAAATTAGGTCAATAATAACATGGAAGTTAAATTTATATAAATATTTTTAAAAATATTACGGTACTGGTTCAGGGGACGCCTTTTTTTTTGCATTAGCTATAGTCCCCCCTGCAAATATATTTCACTTTAACCACCGGTTACAGTTGGTAATATTAAAAAATAAAAAGCTTTTCTATACATAAGAACATAAGGAATCTAATATCTACCACACGAATTTTCAACTTGACTTTTAAAAAAATAACCCATGTAAAATCGTGTGTTTTAAACTATATGGTTTTGTTAGAATTTTGCGGAAACACTTGGTTTCAAAATTATGGCGAATTGAAGATTTTAAACTATCAAAAACAACATATTTTACGCTGAATTGTCGTATCAAAAGAATCGTTTCTTTTATCATTAAAATCCAAAATTCGTTTTTGTCGGATACCTATATAAATAAAAACCGGGTAGGGTCATTCAATCACTGTGCTCACTCGGACGGTTTAATTAGTAAATAGTTGATAACAAAAGATTGGATTGAACATTATTTTAATTAATAATTTTAAATTAAATAATTATTGCATTATCGTACGTGTATATTTGATAGGAACGAATAATAAATGATAAACGAATAAAACGAATCTTTTGATACGAAAATTCAGCGTAATACAAAAACTTAAAATCTCTATAACTTTGAAACAGTGTTTCCGCAAAATTGTAACTACGCCATTGTTTAAAACACCCAATTTTACATAGATTTCAAATAAAAAGTTATTTATACCGAACATAATATTATATATTATAATATGCTATCTATTCGATATCTTATTTTTTTTCTTTCGGCATCTATTCCAATTTCCAATACTCATTTTCAATTAACATATAACTACCAATATATAAAAACTAGTAAAAATAATAAATAATATCTCGCTTGTTTTTATGTCAACAATCGGTAATTATAATAGTATTTTGATGGAACAATCAACAGATGACCAATAGATGAACAGATACAACAGGGTTACAATAAGGCATAAGCCAATAAGGTTATAATTATTCAGTGTTCACTTAAAAATTGAATTCGTTCGAGTTCACACGTTCGATATGTAAAAAATGAATTCATTCGCGTTGATGTTCAAATGTATTTAAAAATAACGCATTCATGTTCTTTAAAAAAATGAACGCGTTCATCTGGTCGTTCATTTTAATTAATTATTAACAAAATACACGTATTTCTTATATATTTACTAAAAAATCACTGATTTATAGAAACCATCATTTTCATATTTATTATAGCGAACCTAAGGAAATTGGACTTTTGAGTACCTATTATTTTTTAATTTAATTAGGTTTATGGTGAAATTTTAATATATTTTTATTTAATTTGAATGGCCAGAAAATCATTAAAATTCATTAAAAATATGAGCGTCTCTCACATTCACATTCTATTTTACAGAAACAAGTGGTGTTCACGTGTGGTTCACAAAATATGAATGTGAACGCATGAACATCGTTCTTTCCAAATACTGCAATTATTTAAAATAAAATCTAAAACTACTCTACACCTTTACTTAATATTTTCAATAATATTAAAAGTTACAAGTTTACCATTTTTAAAAAAGTGTACTAATTCATACTAGTTACAATAATAATGAATATTTAGAGGTTATTGATATCTAAATACAAAGGAACAGAAGAAAAAAACAATTATGGTCAAATATATGGTGGTAAAATGACACACCCTAAACGTTTATTTCTGGACAAAACATAATGCATCTAAATTTTTTAACACATTACTTTATCAACATAAAAAATGAGATACAATCAACTAATTTCACAAACATTAAATAGGTAATAAATAACTGATTAACAATTATGACAAAAAAACAAAAATTAAGTAGATTTTACACAAATAACATTTACATTTAAATTAATGTTTGGATGGCCAAAATGTTAAAACAATTTGATTGTAATATACAAACAGAAATTGTATTCCAAATATATATTAGTTGTACAATATATTTGTGATGCTTTGAGGGTATGTATAGTTTAAGTGGATTAAAAAGTCCTTTGCTTTTTTTTTACATTTTATGAAAAATATGTTAAACATTATTATTTCCCATCATAATTTATTAAACAAATACACATTTATGGCACTAAAAAAAAATATAGGTATTATAATTAATAATATATAGGTAATTTTCTATAATTTGTTGATATAATCCACTTATGTTAAATATTATCCATTATTAATGTTTCTTGTTTACACAATTAGATAAACAAATATTTTATTTTAAAATAGTGGTGAACATTTATCTAAAAATATGAATGACGATATACAAAAAAAAAAAAAAAAATTATAAACAAAATATTATTTAAAGGAACATCAATACACATTATACTAAGAGCAAAGATTAAGTACACATTTTTGACAAATGGAGGGTTGGTTATAGCTGACTGCATAAATTTATTTAATTTTATAACAACGATTATAACAAAATTATACATAGAAAGTTTAACAGAAACATTATTAGAAAACTCAAAAACGAAATAATAACCGCACAGTCAAAAGCCTATCACACAATATATTTTCATGTACGTACAATATTAATTTATGTAAAAAGTATATTTCCATGATAATAATGATAAAAATAATAGTTAATATTATTAATAATATTAGTATTGCACACACATCTGAAAAAAATTATTGCTGTATAAAAATTGATTGAGATTACAACAGTGAAAATTAAGCAATTTCTGTGAAATAAATAAATATATATCAAATATATTATGATTCTGACGGTAATAACTGAAAATGATTTTATAATAGTGTATACAAAAACAAGGGATTGTATTTAAACGTAAAAATTTATAACTCACATACACATTACATATAATATAATTCTATTACAATTTCTGGTAAAAAAAAATTAAAAGAAAAGAAATGAAAAAAATTAGTTTGTTGGTCTGTATTGAGTTAAAAACAAGTTGATCAAAATAATTTGTTCATAAATTTATTAACTTTATTAAAAACTTTTCTGAACTTACTAGTGGCCCCCTTTAATTTTGGTTGGACCACATAATGATAGTCTCATTCGTTTTTAGTTCGATCAGGACGTTTGTCCCACTCCTTACCTTCGTGATCAGAGATAGCTTCTTCTAGAGAAGCAAGATTTGGTTTGCTAGACACTTCTTGAGTGAAAAAATCATCGTCTTCAAACGGGTCTACATTTCTTGAAAAAATATTAATGGACTCAGATTTTTTCATCTCTTTAGGTGAACTTAATACTTCCTCTTGTGATATTTTTAAATCTTTAGCTGCAAAAACGTCATCGTCTTTAAAACTGAATTCACTAGATATACTACCTTTAGCAGCATTATCTGGTGTAAAATTGTCTTCAAATGGAGAACGCTTTGTTGCTTCGGTTTTTGAGTTTGAATCAATAGACCGGTGACCACTATCTGAACGTTTTGGTTTTCTTGCATTTCTATTTGTTTTAGAACTAGTGGACGGAGATGGTTTAGTAAGGTATCCTAAATCGGAACAAGTACTCATTGTTTTAGTAAATAAGGAAGAATCCGGGCTATCAGCTGTGAAGTTATCATCAAAAGGAGATGTCTGGTTACGTTTCAATGGCCATTTATTTTTTGATCTTCTAGTCCAGTTTTGTTCTAATTCAGATTCACTTAAGTCTAATTCTTCTTGACTATATGGTTTTCTGGGCGGAATATTACGGTCTTCGTCACTACCTTCACTTCGACGATGATATGATCTCCTGGGTTTTCTAGGAGTTGTTGAAGATACATAACGATTTTTTTTTGGTAATCTATACCGCATTTTTACATCATCTTCATCACTATTATCAATAGGTGGTCTAGGATAGTTTTTAAATCCTTTTGGAATTGGAGGGCCATAACGATCCCAATTATATTGGTCTTCGAGGTATCTTCTTCGTCTTTCATACATAAGTCTTTGATATTTTTCATCCTCCCAATTTGGTGTAGAAGGAAGTTTTTGAACTCTTCTATCAATATCAGGTCGAACGTAAATCCGTCTTTTATCATCTTTTGACGACCTTCTTCTTTCATCATCCATATGTGGTACTCTCCAATGTGGGGGGAACATGTAAGGAGATTCCCATTCATCACTATACCTGTTCCCTTCATCCCATGTGGATGGTTCACGATGACGTGGTGATATTTTGCGATTACTTCTTCTATGTTGCTTTCTTCCGTAATAAGGCTCATCCTCATACATAGATTCTCCATCACTCCAACCATTTTCAGTTCGAGGAAAATCTTCAATTGAACTTTCTAGACTTCTTTTTGCAGTGTCCCAATTATCTTCAGATTCTTCACAATCATCCCAACTCGATGAACACTTACTACGATTCGAAGACACTTTTTTCAAATTAACTTTTGGTTTAGGAATTGGTGGTTCTTGATCATCTGCAGACCAAGGAGAACCCACTTTTTTGGTTACTTCTGGTTCAATATCAAAAGTTGCCCAGCATTGAGAGTTATCAAACAGTTTTTGACATGCATTATTTTCAATCGGTTCAGGATTTTCTTTAACTGTAATAACATCATTTTTTAAAACTTCACTTTCGACCATTTCTTTTGTATCTTCTTTTTTAATTGCATTGTTTTCTTCATTATAATCATCATCTTCTTCTTCGTCTACTCCTATATCATCATCCTCTTCATCTTCGTCTTCATCATATTCTACGTTTTTAGTTTCATCAATTATTTCACCAATATTTTTATCATCTACAGGTTCAAATACTTGATTGTTATTTAATTTAACTTCAACTTGTTCTGAAATATTATAGCTTTTAATTGATTCTAAAGTTTCATCTACTGGAAAGTTCTCTGTTGATTCTTCTTCATATGATGATTCTTTTATAGGAATATCTCTTAGAGCTGCATATTTATCATTTTCTTTTACTTCAGGCTCATTAATTTTTTCTTCATCCAACAATTCTCTAAATACAGCATACTTGTCATATAATGATTTTTCCGGTTCTTTTTTTTCTTCTTCAGTCTTTTTAGGAACACTTTGAGTTTCATCACTGCCATTAGTGGTTAATTTGGACAAACGTAAAGTCAATTCTTTTAGAGTCATTTTGGATAAAGAAGTAGGAGATATTCTTAGTGTATCTGCTAAATCACTAAACCCTGTTTTTGTTAATTGACTCAATGTTATATCAAGTGAAGTAGGTACATTGGATTTTGATTCAGTGCTAGTTTTTTTTACTGAAACAGGTACTAAGTAATATTCTGAATCAAGTTCTTCTTTCTTTTTTTTAATATCAGTTTTTGGTTTTCTAGATGGCAATGGTAATGGCGGAGCTTCGTTTTCTTGTTGTGTAGATGGTAAATTGTAGGAACTAACATAATTTTCTATATAATCATAATGACAGTTACGTGTACGTATTGGTCTCACATTTTTAGAAGGTATTTGCTGCTTTTTAGGCGGTAAAGGTGGAGGCTCCAATGAAGTTGAAGGTCTTGGAGGAGGTTCAGGAGCAATATCTATTCGTTGAGGTAATGTCATTAGTTTCATAATGGCATAATCATCATCTGGTGAATCCTCATTTCTATAAGAATCTGGACTTGGAGTTTTTCTCACCTTTAACTTTAATCTATTTTTTGACATTAAATTATATTTAGGTGATGTACAAATATTGTATGGCTTTTGTGTTTCTGGTGGAAGAGAGACCTTTAATAATCCTTGAGCAGAATTTTGTGATGATGAACTGTCACTTTTTAATAAAGGAGATTTTTGTTGCAATTGTGGGGAAACTGGTTTCAGAGATTCAAATGAAGAAAAGTCTGCAAACTCCACGTCAACAGAATTTGAATCATGAGATTTTTTTAAATTATCCGTTTTAAATGGATCTTCAACAAAACTACTAGTTTCTTTAAATGAAAGATCAGAAGAATATGAATTACTCACAGCTTTAGTTGGTAAACTTTGAGGTTGTTGCTCTAAAATTTTTTCATTTTCATGTGTAGCAAGTTGATTTAATATTTTTTTTGGAGGATTTTTAAGTTCTTGAAAGAAGTCCTTCTTATCAACATAAGGTTTACTACGACCAGTTCCTAAAGGATCTAGTTCAGTAAACACATCAAAAGTATCTGACTTAATTGGACTTGAACGATTAGTTGATTCAAGAACCTAAAAAAACATACCAAAATATTATTTCCAACTAATATATTATTATTGACAAATTACTTTTTGAGAATTTTATTACAATTTTATAAGATATTTCTACATTTAAAAATATGAAACAAACTAATTTCATAAACATTTTTTATTTATTTATTACAATTGAAACATTTCTTGAATTTGATTTAAAGTACTTTGAAGAGATCTTGTACCTAATGACAGGACTATTTTCTTAATGAAATAATATAAGTTTTATTAACATATCTCATTTTATTATGAAATGAAAATAAAGTGAATGAGATATATGTAACAATTTTAACGGTTTTATTATTATTAGCAGTTTGTTTGCAATAATATTAAAACTATATAAAATATAAATATATATAAAAATATATAATATATAATATATATAAAAACTATATACTATCCCATTATATAGTTGTAATATTCATTTCAATAGCAAATTAATTTATAATGATAATACAATTGTTTTAAGGCTATTAAGGTCAATAATAATGTTGACCATTTTTTTTTTTTTTTTGCTTAGAAAATTAGTTTGCTTTCTGGAGCATGTGGTTCTACAATTTCAAATTGAAATTTTACATCTAAGTGTACCTACTAAGTTGACTAAGCCGTTTACCTACTAAGCATAAGTATACAATCTTAAGCACAAATGGCACAATTACGAGTTTACGTTACATCCTACAATGGGCTAGATTACATGAAAATTTGGCAAAGTGAAATATTACACATACCATCAAAACCTTATCTCGATACCGTATCTACTGATCGAAAAACTGTCACGCCTTTTTACACATCAACTATTTGTATTGTGTATTGCGAATAACTATTTTCGTTCCAAAAACTTTAAACGTGCTTTTCTTTTATTTTTAAATTTTTAAATTAGAGTTTAATTTACCTATTATCAAATTTGTAGAGGAGAACATAAACTATGCTTAAGCATGGAGCTGTTTTTTTTAATGTTAATTTTAAATTAATTTTAAACAAGTTATAAGAAGTTAAATAAGTAATTTTTTTATAACTAGTTTTAAAAATGAAATTAAAAAAATAAAACACTTACGCTAGAGTATAGTTTATGTTCTCTTCTACAAATTTGATTATAAGTAAGTAAATTTACTCTTATTAATTATAAATAAACTAGTAAGAATGTGGTACGTAGATTTGCTATGTTATGTGTATGTAAGACGGAAACAACAAACGTGTGTGTAGCGTCCTCTTAATGAATTAATAAACCTAAATTTTTTTAATAAATTTTAGATATTTTTTTCAAAACAGTATATAATTTTTAATTTATGATTTTTTCAAATTGTATGTTTAATCTAAGTATATTAATATATTTTAATGGAAAATCTTTTTATTCTTTTAATTAATACCTACATAATTAGAGTGACCCGTGTGTTTCACAGCAGATTTTCAAGGAACAAACTTCAACCAACTGCTGCTCAGTTATTTATAAATAATTATTCATAAAGATTATATACATATAGATTATACATTATATAGATTGTATGACATTTGTATTATAATTTTATTATAGAACAATTTCCAGATAATAAATAGTTTATACTCAAAACATAATGTCAACATTTTTGATTTTACTTAACATAAATATATAAAATACTTGACAATAATTAAATATATTTGATACACATTTAATTTTACTGATCTATTAAATTACTTAATGTTTTGTGTTACTACCTGTACCTAACCATATAAATAATATCCCAAATATTGTAATTTAAAATAAATAACTATTCAATTATTAGCCCCTCCTCAATAGCTAACCCCTCTTTCATAAGAAAAAATATAAATAGAACGTTTTTTATGTTCTGAACTCAATAATAGGTATAATAGGTATTTATATAGGTAAATTAAATAAAATATAATATAATATAGGATAGGTATACATTATAATATACTTTCGAGTTCTGTGATAAATTGTGTCCATTATACTCGTATGTTCAATGTACCTGAATAGCCATAAACGGGTAGCTACAATATGCGCAGTTGAAAACAATATACTTGGGCATAGTCGTATTCCGCGAGTCGTTGTTTCAAAAGTTAACGTTTTTGTCAGGTATTGGCACTATACCAAAGTTACCCAATAGAAATACGATCTTAGGTATAAAGATACCATGAAACCGATGACAAAATATTTAACGTCCTACAACACGCAAACACATCGCGGTCGAGTTTCGAGGCAAAAACCAGTGGTATTTATATTGTCAGTTCAATATATTTATTTGTGTTCCATAATATAGATACATATGACATTGATATGTATAACAATCGAAATATATTTAATATTATTTATATATTATGTAAAACGATAGAAAATTAATTAGTATTTAGTTTTCATTATATATATATATATATATTATTACTAATAAGGGTTATCCAAATGATAATTTTTATTTTTAATTATTACTTATTAGTCAACCAATATGAACTGTGTTTTTGGTCTAAATACTTACCTAATACTTATAATAATACATAATGATTATAAGGGTTTTGTTTCCTACTGTCTTTGTAATTTTTTTTAAATAAGTAGGTATATGTTAGATTTTAGAAATATGATTAAAAATGTTGGTAAATATGGAAATGAAACTAATAATTTTTTTTATTAATGTTTAAAGTTTTAAAAATAGAAAATAATAACTTACCTTAAAATCAGATGCTTGAAGAGATTGACGAACTTCACTAGGATTTGTTAAACTAAAAATACTTTCAGTTTCTTTATCAAACCAATGTTTTTCAGGCTGTCCACTTGAAGTAGCTGAAGTATTTCGTGTTCTTCGTTCTCCAGAACTCGGTGGTGGTGGCAATTTTGTTAACGCAACAGTTGGAACATTAGTAAAGGAATCACCAAAAGGATCAGCTGATGGTGGAGTAATACTTTCCATTTGTGACAATCCTTGTTGCAGATTATTCAATTCAAGTTCTAAGTTCAAAAGATCATTGGCATTTGGAGTTGTGTTTTTAAACTCAGATTTATCTATGACAGACAAATCACGATTGAATCTCTTCGTGCCATCATCATTACAACTGGCCTATTAATTATTATACAATATAAAATAAAAAATTAATAAAATATATATAGTCTGTCTCAAAAAAGAAAACAACGCGCGGCAAACCAGTTTTCATCCAATGGTGCACACTCCAGCAAACACCACTCAACTTGACAAAAACACAATATCACTAGCATTTACGGCTGCCACCCGTAAAACTGAATGATGGTAATACGGATTGTTAAAAATATTTATTATTTATAAGCTATGTTCTTGACAATATAATTCAGTGAATACATGTCAATTACAGTAGCAGGGTGTATTTGGAAATAGACGATGTAAGATACATTTAATACAGGCATGCAACAACCGTTAGTCACGATGAACAAACCTTTTTTGAGACAGAATATAAGTATCTAAAACTATTTAACGACAGTAAAATAAAAATAAGAAAAACATACATGATCAATTTTTGATGCTGTACTAGCTAATGCTTCAAGGTAAAGTCCACTGCCTTTCATAATTTGTTGCTGTCTAGTCATTTCTATTTCTTGTTTTTTTAATTCAAAAACTGTTTGGAAAAGATCTCGCATTGTTATTACAACCTGAAAGTAATATATTATGAAATAACACAAATTAAACAAAACAAAATATATTTGAACATTACTTGGCTTGCAGCTTTATCAGTTTTTATACCAAAAAATCGATGACCTGTGTCAGGTGAACCAAATATGTATCCAAATGCTCTAGAGTCAACCATGTCTTGTGCTATGAATGATATCTTATGTATTGGATGGTGATATAAACAATCCTGTAATTATAAAATATAGTACATTAGTACTTTAACACAATCTAGATAAATTACATATTTTTTACAGGGGGGTTATAAAAAAACTTGCCCGGATTTATTACATATTTAATGAAAAAATTTTGTTTGATTTATAACATATTACACATAAACATAATATTTAATTAAACGTTGTCTCTTTAATTTAAATAATAATCAATTAAAAGAATTTAAGTGGATACCTACCAAATGATAATTATTACAAAATAAATTAATACTTACAAATTATAAAAATAAAAACATTATTAAAATCCATTGAATGATTTAAACTTTGACAATTATCAGTTTATTTGGGTAAATCTCTTGAAAATCATTAGGTTTTTCCATTCCTACATTTTTACATACCCCAGTCTTTTCATCTCTCAATTTTAGCCCATCAATAGCTACATTTATGGCGATACGCTGTTTGTGCTCTCCGGCAGCGCGAATTGCCATCTTTAAGTCAAATAACGCTTCTTGGCACATTCTATCCCCTCTAGCTTCGTTGACTTCCAATATTCCAATAAGCTTAGCCTTGAAACTAACTCCATCTCCCATGAATCGTATAGCGCCACCTTTATCTGCTATATATATATATATATATACATAAAAAAAAAAAATAATAATAATAATAACAATGGTCAAATAAATCAAATAGGTATAGTTAGTTAATGTATTAAAAATTAAAAACATGTAACCTATAAGTATTCAAATTATTATGTAATAAAACGAGTGAAATCAAATTGAAAATATTATGTTACGTTAGGTCTTAAATGAAAATCAAAGTCTCAACAAATAAAACTTCACGAAAATAACATTAGGAAAACTTACATTTAAACGGACTAGTTTTTCTCCTAAGAGTTTGCATTGTCGCAAATGTATTATAGGTATATATTACGAATGTTGTGCAATGGTTTTTATCGAATATTACGTATAAAATGCATTTCGAAAATGTGTTACTTTTAAACCACTCGGAAGTGTCCGACTTTAGGCAAACACGTATACGCAGTCACCCGGTGGGGGCGATATATATATATATATATATATATATATACATCCACCCCGAAACGGAATTAATCAATATTACTCAGTCTGTACAGCAATATGGCGAGAAATAAGTTCCGTCATACACTACCTATTGGTATATCGTACATGAAAGCTTTTTATAAGTGTTTTTATTTTCTCCACATATTATCGACAACTATGAATATTTTATTTTTTTAATAATCGAAGTAAACGGTTCCGGTAAATGTTTAATTTTGACGATCGTGTAACGTGTTTAATAAAAATTCGTATGTGATGCGTACTGCGGTGAACGCGAAACAATATTGCCTGCTGGCCACAGGCGTGTGGTGTTCGTACTTCGATTTTATTAAAAAAAAAAATAATAATAAATGTACCTATATAAAGTAATTAATATAATAGTTATCGCACGAACTTTATACTTTCAATTTTCTGTAGATTATTTATTTTTTTTTTTCAACGGATCTATGTGATGTTATACTCTAATATAGGTAGTTGAATATATTTAATACGTCTGCAATACTTAGAATAGTTGTTTGTTTTTTTTTTTCTGTATAAAAGTCTGTTTAGAATTTTAGATTCTACATTAAAACACGATACCTATTCGTAAAGCGTGTGTTCTGTAGTTTTGGTACGGACTCGTAATTTATATTTTAATCAAGCCACAATTATTTTTTATCGCATACAAGTACATAGAAAAATCAATAAATTATTATTAAACTTGAAATCATTATGACTAACGGACTCATTAAACACTTCGTCAATTATTCATTTATCATTTTAAATCGTTGGCACAATTTAATGCACATATTATGAGTAAAACCGTTTAATTAAATACAAAATAAATATGTAATTATTATTTTACACGCTATTTATATTTTTTTTTTAATACCGGAAAAATAATGAATAAAAAATAATATTAATTAATCGTTTTAATTATCAATATTATTTAATACACACAGTGGCGTATTTACAGTACACCACTGACCCCTAAGACGAAGCAAAAAAGGATATAATTTTAATTTCATGAAATGTGTTTAATTCACAAACTTAAGGTCAAAATATAAAATCATTTTGATCTTGATAATAATCATGTTTAATTTTTTATTTCTTCTACATATTTTCTGATTTTTAATATCTCGATTGGTTGACTGCAACTCTCCATGTATCTCACTGTCAAAACTCAAATCCTTTATTTCTTGATATATTTTTAATCCAATGTCCTTAAGGAGTTGGAAGCGGTAATTTATTAAGGGGTCGTATACAAGCAATTTTTTAATTTATTAACGTTGCGCGGTGTTTATATGAGTAGTATTTGCTCTTTAGTGTGTGTAAATAAGTTTGACGTAATAATATACACTCGCATGCACACACACACACATTTCAACAAATACAGCTACCGTATTTGAAGACACTAAATCTCATTTTCAAAATACCGATTGACCTAATGATGCGATAAAAATTTTGAAAACTGATCTGAATTCGTTGTGAAATCTACCTTGGAACGACTTTCTTACTTTTTAATTGTTTCCTTGATTTTCACAAAAATTGAAAATGTCAATTTTTAATTCTCCGAATATTTCACTTAATATTAATAACATCTTTATCTTAATTTTTGGGGGACTTGGAGAGACAACATCAAAAATGTGAGAAAGTCAAACTAAAGTAGACTTTATATCAACTTCAGATCAATTTTTGGAATCCTTATGGCATTACTAGATCCGCCAGTACGTTGAAAATAAAATTTTAATGGTCTAATACCTATTATTATGCACTAAACTAAATATCATTGGTAGAATTAACAATATGCAATAATCATATTTTAACCAACGAATATTTTTTGAAATAATACAATTTTTATTATTTTAATGTATATATTGTTAAATTAATAAAAATTGTGTTTACAACAACAAATTAATTTTGTAAATTTCACAAAATATATAAGTTATGATTTAATAAAAATAATTTGTAAAAGATTTTATTACTATAATAAAATATGTCATTAAATTTTAAAAATATTCTTTTTAAATTGACTATTTTGATTAAAAATGGGCGTTTGTTTTATGAAGAAGAAGAAAGAAACAAACAAAAAATATTTGTTAATTCAAATAAATTCGTATTCAATTGGACAATTTTACCCAAGACATTGATAGAAGATATTGTTAAATTAATAATACGTTTTGTTATTTTACTGTTAAATTAACAAATATTTTATTTCTAAATCAACAAACATTTTATTGGACATATATTAACAACCTTATTATTAAATTAATCTATACTTTTATTGAAATAACAGATATATTTGGTTTAGTGTGGGTACAGGTAAACTAGATCCCCAACCATCCACATCACATAGGTCAATTAGATCTTCAGACATCTAGATCTTCATGGGTCTACCAGATCCCCATGGTCATTATCATAAAATTATTACATTTATATTTTATTAATTTAAGATAATTTAGTTTATTACCAATTCATTAAATTAATATACGAATTTGCTATATATTAATAATAAAGTTACAAAGTTATATAAATATTAATAATATCCAATCATTCCAATCTAACACTTATTGTTTTTTCTTTTACTATGGTGGACAGTTAACATAAGGGTTGACGTCAAGTATTTGTGATTGTAAGATTATTTTACAATTTCATTTAATATGATTTGTCAAATAATGAACTACGTTTATGACAAAAATTCAATATTGCACGAGTATTTAGCTTAACTAATAAACAACAGTATTTAATATTTTGATTTGGATAATGGCACTCAATTTCATTAGGAATATTATTTTAGGTGTCCAAATTATTTGTCAGATAGCATTAGTAGCAGTATCCAATACAAATAATCAAAAACAATTTTATAATAATTTTAATAATCAAATATAACCTATTTAAATAAGTTTTTTAAGTAGGTATCTAGTTATTTTATTGTTCATAGATTTGATTTGATTAATAATTATTAAGAGAATGTTATACACAAGGTTTTCAAGGGATTTTGTATAGACAATTTTAAAGATATTTTTAGAAAAATGTAAATCCAACAAAACCACTTTAAATATTTAAATATAGTCTTGAATCAATAACATTTTTGATTATCATGTAATCACAATATTTGTTAAAAAAAAAACATGTTTACGTATTTTTAATTTTTATCAACTTGAGATCGTAGAAAGATAAAATAAAATAAAATTATAGAGAACAATATTATCGTGCTATGTATCCAATTTTTGATAGTGCATTTTTACACTAAAAATAACACTACAACTCCACGCTACGGCATAGTAAATTTTCTCATCTTTCATATTTTGTATATATTTTGTATATATTTTGACTCTATGATTACTAAGAGAGAAGTTGTAGTTATAGAGCATGAATATATTTTAATACAACTAAAATGGGTGTATAACATCCTCTTAAGAGTTTAACATTTAAGCATTACATATTTTTCAAACATTAATTAAATTGATTAATCGACTTATAAACACAAAATAATTTTTATTAAAATACAATTTTCTACAATAAGTAGGTACCTATTATTTTAATTGCAATATTTATTTATACCCATTATTAATATAATATATAAAATTAGCCCATTGAGTCCAAAATTTATTTTATTTTTTCATAAGTTCTAATGTTGACTCCTTTCTATACTAATGTTATTATTTGGTAACATCAAATCTCTTGATACCAAATGGTAACAAGAACATAATGGGTTAATTCTACATTTATGGTTTAAAAATTTTTTTCTATTAATTTAGGTGTGTTGAAAATTCACAATCACTATTAAATTTGAATAAGTACCTAATTAAAAATATAATTGTATACATACCTATATTATATATTATGTCATTGAGTACCTTTTATAATATTATACAATTTATACTAATCAACATTTTAATAAAGACAAAAATTAAATAGTTTTGATTGTTGTATAAAAAAATTAATATATTTGTTTATTTAAATACTTATAATTTAACTATTTAAGCTATTCATTATTTATAATTACAGCTATAAACAACATACCTAAATATAATATACTAACTATAACAATATATTATATTCAATAATAAGTAGGTACAGCCACATAACTAAAAGAAGGACAGAGGAGCTGACTCCCCTAAAAAGTCAGTAGTCCAGAGTTTGTCCTGTCAGGTTTTTTTTAAGCCTTTTGCATTACCTTTTTTTCAGCAAAAATAAATAAACTAGGAAGACTAGTTTTACAATAATGTTTACTTATTTATTTTTTCCTAGAAAAAAGCTTTTTTACCAGTCACTTGATTGGTGATCCAATCCACATAGGTGTGTTCAGGATTTTGTGTCAAATGCAGCAAAAATTCTAAATGACCTAGCGGCCATATTTATTTATTTTTTTTTTTTTTTCATTACAATGGCATATAAATATAGGTAGGATCACAAATTTCAGTTCTTAAACTTAAAAATTTACCTCTAAAATTGATATTATTTTTTTTAAAAATTATCAATTTTGATGGTAAGAAAATGAGAACATTTTGGAAATTGTAATTTTTTTTTTTGATAAAAGAGCATCTGAAAAATGTTTTAAAAACAAAGTAAATAAATAAATATAAATATTTTTATTTTTTCTTTATTTACCACATTAAGCTTATTTTTACAGGCTTACTAAAATTGAGAATAAGTTTTAATGCAGCAAAAGCACCATTCACTGCACGCTATCATCCAATTGTTACATATACAAGGTATATCCATTTCCTGGTACCTAGTAAATTTGTTCAAGATAGTACTTTGAAAAGGTTATTTTTTAATTTTTCGATAAAAGTGTAAGGAAAAACTAAATCAGAAACTGGGTAGGCAAAAACAGGTAATTTCCTCATAATTTATTAAAATTAAAAATGGGTATAAAAATTTGATATTTTTAAAATATGTATTTTACTATTATAATTCATTGGGTACATTAGGTATGCATTTTTCAGAAGAAATTGCTTCCAAATTTAACATATCCATTAGTACCCTACCCAATAAGCTAAGTGAAGTTTCCATCTCTTACTAACCGGTTTTTTTTCTGCTCATTCATTAAATGAACATTAAACCAACAAATTTGGTCCCCTATGGAATTAACCTTGCTATGTGTCTAATATAAAACACTTCTTGAATTACATTATTTAATTAATAATTTATTGTTAAAATATGTAGCTATATTTTTAAGCTATAAATTAATAATTTATAAGGTAAGTAGGTATTATCTAAGTACTTGTGTATTATACAATTACATTACTGTATTCAGTTATAAATAATTTTTAAAAAACAATATTTATGAAAATGGTCAACCATCATACTGAAAATGTTCGTTATTACAAAATAGGTAGGTACATTTATACAATTACCTGCCTAATAAAATGATTTTGAAATTGTAAAACTATATTATCTAATATATTAAATAATTAATATGAATAAATAACATTTTATTTTAACTTATCATTGTGTTTTATATAAATTAATACAAATAGGTGGTTGCATCAGCTTAAAAATAAATTTAAAATAACTTAGGTACCTCGTTAGGTACCTACCTAGGTATGTTTAAATTTATATTTCATTTAATTTTTTAATTAACTCTTTTAAAATAAATTCTTATATAATAAATAATTAGGTATCTACCTATATAATAAAAGTGAATTTAAATAAACTCTAACCAAGACTCTAAATCTACCTACATAAATGTACCTATATTAATTTATAAGAAGTTTATACCTTTAACAACTGATTGCCTGTTAACATTTTTTAATGTTCTAAATGATTCTTTGATCTGAACAAATCCTCTTTTTGGGACTTCTTTCAGCGAATATAACTTGTTTTCCTTATTGTCGCTCCGATTATCCGGAGGTTGATGTGTTGATGTTGGGCCCTTGACGTTTTCCATCTATTACGCATTACACATACTAAAATACCTACTGTATAAAAAATTTGAATATTTCATTTAAAAATGTTTATTTTAAACTAATTATCATTCAGACGGACACGACAAAGCTTAAAAGAGTTAAAAGTTCCATTCAAATAAAAACGAAATTTAATATTTATATTAATTTATTATTTACCACTAAAACAGAACGTTATCAATCACTTTGTTTCGTTTGATAAACACCCGGTAGTGTTGCCAACAGGGAAATAAACTTGAAATCATTGAAAATCTCGATTAATAATATAATATAAATATAGGTACCGTGTATTCCTCGATACATGCATACTTATAGTACGTACTTATAAAAGGTAAATAACATACTAATTCATCCGGTTTTCAATGCATACATTTAAGTATAATAATTTTTCAAAATATTTTTGAGGGCTCGACAAACTTTTAAGGGAGCTAAGCCTTGAGGTTAAAGTGGGGGTCGCAGGGGGACCAGTCCCCATTTCCTCAAATGGTGGTGAAAAAGCGTCCCCTTTGACCATTTCTCCGTAAGATATTCCGGAACGTTCAAATTATACAACCAGTGGTAAAAGTGAGGGGGGCGGAGGGGGACGGCGTCCCCCTTCTTTGCTTAGCTTAAGTTTGGCGTCCCCTTTAGTATATAGTCCCTTTTATATTTCTAAATATTTAATTAAAAGTTGAGA
>JAIPRL010004789.1:6878-35742 GCA_025469235.1 Pemphigus obesinymphae | reverse complement strand
TTTATTATCTACGTATATTAGGTACCTTTATAAAAGATTTTTATTTCCAATAAAATAATAGTATTAAAATGGTAAATTAAATAAATGGATAAAAATATTTTAGTTAGAAACCCATTTATATTTTTTAATTAATTTTATCTAGGGTAAATTTAGTTTTCAATGGGGGGGTTTGAACCCCTAAACCACCCCCCTTGCCTGGTGGTAAACACGGGTGGTTTAAACACGGGTGTGCCTGGTGGTCTACATATTATTTTTGTAATTTGAAGGAGGGGTTACAAGTGTAATTCAATAAACCTATTGAGGATATCAGTTTTATTTGTAAAAAAAAAAAAAAATGACTATAATTTAGACAAATTATTTGAAAAAGGGTTAATATTCAAAAGGTACCAAAGGCATGGACTAAAGTCTAGAATTGACTTGTATAATTGTAAGATCGATAAGACTTCATTTACATTTACTGTAGGATTTTAATCTTTGTTAAATTACATTTTATATAAATGCTTAGTTATAATAAATGGGAACATAGTTAATTACAGAGTATATATTTATAATGTACAATACAAAATAGCTTAAAGAAAAATATATATGTTTTATGAGACGATAAATTCTTGACAATTGAAATTTTCATATTACATATTTATATAATATACATGTTATAAATCATGGATTTAAAACTGGTTTGAAATACGATGAAATACTCGTGCACGGCTTCTTGGAAATAGAACCAGAAGCTTTTGAATTGTGTTTACGTTTTTGGCCACATTCATTATCTTTTTTCTTGGTTAGTTTACTTTTATTTATTTTGTTGATTGGCCGTACTATTTCAGTGGTATTAATACTTTTACTCAATTCTATTGCTATATGGTGATCAATGTGTTCATCATATTGTTCTATATCAATCATTTTATTACACCGTTCACACAATAACATTGTTGGAGTATCTCCAACATTATTTTCAATAACAGGTGATTCAATAATTGATACTGTATCATTATTTGTTTGATGTTTTGAAAGCTTTTTTGTGAAAAAACTATCCGATGGCTGAGTGATTCTTTCAACTGGATCATTTTGTATATTTTTTGATGGGGAAATTATTTCCAGTTTTTTTGAGAAAAAGCTAACAGAATTTACTGGAGAAGACTGAACAACTGTTAATTTATTATTTACTTGATTTTTAACTGGTGAAATTATTTCCAGTTTTTTACTAAAAAAGCTATTTATGTTAAGTTTATTTTGCTTTTTAATTTCTTCTTTTTTAAAATTTACATCCTGATTTATTACAATAGAATTCTTCATTTGAGCAAACATAGTTTTGATATTTTTTACATTACTAGCACTAGTTTTTTTAGTATTGGAATGGAGTAATGATGGTAGGAGTTGATTAGAAAGAAAGGAACTGTTTTTAGAATCCAATTTGTTTTCATTGCATGGTGTTTCTTTTACGGTGTCATTGGTTTTAGAACAAGATGGTTCATCTTCTGGTTTATTCAATTGAATATTAATGCATTTTTCTTCTTTTGCAGATTCCTTGTTGAAATAATTGTCTATTGATGATTTTACATTGATTTCTACAAACTTTCCAATTGATACACCTAAAAATGATAATGAATTTTTCCTGTAAAAAATATATAATTATTAGCACAAAGATTAAATTTCAGTTAGTTCCATGTTTTTACACTACTACTTTTGGCTTGCTAAGTAAAAATGTACCATCTTTAAAATATTACAAATTATTTATAAAAATAATAATATAAGACACAAACAATTTATTATTTTATTATAAATCAAGTTTAAAGCATAGTTGATGTAAAATAAAACCCATAAAATATATTAAATTATTAATTTTTATTTAATAAATTAAATTAACTTAGTAGTTCATTATGTTTTATTATGATTTGATTTTAGCATTAAACTAAGTGTATTTTTCACAAGAACATACCAATATAAAATATTTTGGCATTGAGTTACTTGTAGAATTATTTATATATGTATAAATAAATACCCAGTTTCTACAAAATAATTTGTTTTTATTTAACAAATACATATTTCGAAAACAATGTTCTCATCTTCAGTGTTAAACAACTACTAGTAGAACATTGTTTTCGAAATACTTATTTGTTAAATAAAAACAAGTTATTTTGTAGAAACTGGGTATTTATTTATATATACACCAATATAAACACTGATATTCAACTAATAACTTATTTTGGAACTATCACACACAAATAGAAATTATTAATATCACTCATTATCCATGCTTAACAAGATAAATAATGGTACCAAACACCTCGTAATTATAGATAAAACAGTACACGTTATATATACAGCTATAAATAATCACCAGAATAAATTTTTAACAGGTGCGACTAACTGAGGTAAAAGTATACTAATTAACAAATATGAAAATGATATTATTTTTTCCGTTTTACAATGTTATTTATATTTTATGATAAAAGATTATTTAGACTTTGCAATATAACATTATTCGTTTTAAAATGCCATTTAAATTTTTAATTTTAAAACATTATCATTATAAAATTATAAATATATTTTAAGCCTTTATATATTATTATTATTAATATTTATATTAAGCCTTGGTTTAGTATAATGTAAGACTTATATTAAAACATTTAAACATGCAATTGACATTTTGGATGGTATAATATTTATCATAGAAATTTTACCAATTTAATGATTTTTGATTTTCAGTCATGGTACATAACATTGAAAAAGCAGAATCCAATAGTTTATTATAATTGTATGTAGTCACTTCACCACATTGAGAAGTTGGCAAATCGGTTTTTTTATTTGAATATCTAACACTGACAGTCATCATTGTTGCTTTCCTTTTATTCTAAAAAAAGTAATAATTTCATTATACATGGATTTAAAAATAAAATAATAAAAAATAGTACTGTTTCATAATCAGCATCCAATTTTTGAGCAATATCATTAATTAATGTGCTCAACCAATGTTGTATTTCTTCTTTGACTTTTAAACCTAAAGGAAATGATTTACAACTACCAATTGATTTAGATATAAGTCTGGATTCTACAGGTTCATTATCTATACCTTTAGATACTTGATACAAAAAGTTACTAAAACATAAATAATATTCATTATTTACAATATTTAAGAAATTATTATTAAATTAATTATTACCATGTTTTTTCATCAAATTTTTGTCGTAAATCATTTAAAGGTATTGCAGCTAAATCAGACATGAATTCACAATTAAATTCTTGCCTAACTCGAAGACCGAGTTTACCACCTAAATTTCTAACTTTTTTTATTGGTATAGTTTCAAACAAATGAGGTATACTTGAAGGTGGTAGTAGTGTTTGTTGATTGGGTTTATGTAAACCACATGCGAGTTTAGCTAAAATCTGTAAAAAAAATATATATATACAGTATATTATTTAGGTCTTCAGCATTTTTAATGTAAATAAATTATTCTATCAATAAGCCAATAGGCAATAAAGGTTCAAATAATTTTTCATGAACCAGAAATATCTAAATATATATATAGAAAATATTACTATTTAAACAAACCTTGTTTGTTGAAATTCCAGCCGAACAGCGAAAACCAGTTTTATTAAAAACTGATTCTCTTAATTTTTCTACCATCATTGCGCCTATTGTTAAACGAAGTAAGTAGTCATCTTGTAATTCATTATTGTATACATCATGGATCCAAGATTTCATACTCTCACTTCTATTTTCTTAATAAACAATTTGAACTTGTTATTATTAGAGCTGGACGATTATAAGATTAATTGATTACAAATAATAGATTAATAGATTAAATGATTAATTACTATTAATTATATACATTTTAAAAATAATCGCCAATAATCTAATAACCTCAATAGTCTAATAATCGCTGAAAACCTAACAATAATTTGGAAGTAAATGCTTAAAAACATTGCTTAAATAGAAAAATATAAATAATAATATAAATTACCATTTGAGCCTTGATCTGAATAGCCTTCAACAAATGTATTGAGCAAATCATTTTCTGTTATTGCATTGCTATTACATGAAATATAATCATTTACTTTACTAGTCAAATCAATATAAGCCTCATCAATACTAGCTCGTTGAACATACGAACTAAATTCACTAAGAACTTCAAATACTTTTTGGCTAGCTGAACGGTATCTATTAAGAACAAAAAACATTATATTATATTCAAAAATACCTAGGTAGATACCTAATTAAAGTAATATCATGATTTATACAGCTAAATATTATAAGAAATTATAGGAGGTAGGTATAATAGGTAACAAATTTTACATTCCTATTTTTTGGCAATTTAATTATATATTTATTCAGTGTTTTATTAAAAGTTTAAAGTTTAGAAAGACTTCACAGATTTTGTTAATAGATATGTCTTTGAGATTTAAATACTAATATCTAATAATTACTTTTGTAAAAGGTACTTACTTGGACAGATCTGCTTTTCCATGGAGTTCTTTCACACGTACTAAATTGATATCTGAACATTTTTGTATAGCGTCATCTCCCCTCATATGACGATTGACACCTTTTTCTCTCGCCTCGTAATTTACAGCAATTATTCTGGAATAATGGATTCGTGAATATACACAACTATATCAATTGTATATTAAATAATTTTAAAAATAGATACCCGCCACCTCTCCAACTATTATATTGTACAACAGCAACTGGCTTCCCAACTAATGACTGATTATGATGTACTTCTACTTGACAATAAAAGCAATCCATGTCTACCAAGACGATCACTCGTTTTGCATTGGAGTCGTTCATAATTTAAATTAGGTATATTTATGTCCAAAATTAATACATGATAATATTATACCTAATAAAACTAACTTAAACAACTTACAGAGTCCATGATTTCTAGTCACAAAGTATGAACATTAGTTCAAACTTTAAATACAAAATAAATGTCATATTACCAATAACTGTTAACAAGTAAAAGTATAAAAAAAAATTATATTTTTAATTAAAAATTAAATTTATTATCAGTTGTGATTTGTGATCGCGGATTAAGCATGATAAACTATATAGACATAGAATATTTATATATTTTATACCTAATATAATATAGTTTATCATGGGATTAAGATATTGTGTTATCACTTTATTTATTATTCTATTCTATGATAACCGTTGTTCGCGCCATAAAGTTGTAAACAAAAACATGCGCTTATAATTCGAAACCCAGTCTCCCAAAACATTTTTCTGGCCACCCTCTAAATATATTGTTAAAATATTAAAGACTCAATAAATAGAGTAAATATCAATTAATTTTTAAAACATATTATAATTTATAGTAATAGCACAGAATA
Organism: Pemphigus obesinymphae; assembly: GCA_025469235.1. Lineage (NCBI taxonomy): Eukaryota > Metazoa > Arthropoda > Insecta > Hemiptera > Aphididae > Pemphigus > Pemphigus obesinymphae. The sequence goes on along the minus strand of JAIPRL010004789.1, from coordinate 30,405 downwards.
TATTCTGCGATAAATTGTTGAAACAAACCGTAGATAAGGTCGCAAGACACGTCTCTCTATCAATCCGCTTTCCTAATTCTCATCATAATCCCTTGTATTTTCTTGTTCATGAATGCTGACTTCACCTGTGTCCTGTGCAATTATAGATTGGTTGATTATATCACCTAGGAACTTATTTGAAGATTTTCACTTGGGTCAATCAAGTGATTCCCTGCTTGGATGTTAATATTACGAATTCAGTCTGATGTTTGGCACATCAGAACTTGCGATAAATGTATCTTTACCAAATTCTATCTACTTTTCTGTCAGTATTCTCAAGATTATATATTTCTATAGTTCCTTTGTTTCTTTTAAACCTGAATTGATCGTTACCTAACCGTTTTTCAATTCGATTGCATATTATCTTTACTAGGATTTTGGCTGCGTATACCATTAAACTTAACGTTCTGAATTAATTGCATTTATCAGATACAGGTATCTTAGATACAGGGATTATAATGGTTTTCTTAAAGATTTCTGGGATCTCTCCCGTAGTGTACCTATATGCCATTCACTAAATTAAATAGCTCATCTTGTATTTCTATATTCGCACTTTGAATAAGGTTTCGCTGTTATATCATCTATATCTGGTGCTTTTCTTGTTTTCAAGCCAGTAATATTTTGAAAAGAAATACACCAGAGACTAAAAAACTATGGATCAACGATAAATTGATAATATTATATAATATAATTATATAAGTATAAAAACGCCAAGGACAATCATGGAATACAGAGATATAAGGAACTAAAGAATAAAATAAATAGAGAAGCAAATGTAGCAAGAGAGAAATGGTTAGAAGAAAAGTGCCAATAAGTGGAACAACTGCTCAGAAATAAATGATGTACCTACTATATATACTCGGAGTACCGAACGCTACGCCGACGATTTTTTGTAATAAAAACATGTTCACGCAAAACTGTTAAAACAAGTTCTTAAAGTGATTTTAGAAATTAAAACTCCGATGTTCCGGCAATGTACAAATATACCATTGATAGTTATGACTTATGATTGTATCATGATATAAAAAATATATTAGGTATGTCGTTCTCAAATAACATTAAAATTTTAGATGATATTTTAAATTCTAAAATATTTTGAATACATCACTGACCATCTAATAATAAATATAACTTATATAAAATGTAATTTGTGTAAATGTGCCTACAGTATAAATAGAAAAATATTGCTCGCTCATATATACTATATACTATAGTCAAACATTGCGTGTATAATATTATTATATATATATATAGTGTAATACTCACATGCACGTGGCAGACGAAACCTCATTTTTGTAGATAAAACTTTTTTTTAAACAATAATAATTGGAAAGTTTGATGACTTGAAAAATTAATAACAATGCTCTAAAATGAATATAATAACTATACATTTTAGATTTTGAGGGGTGCAAAATATTTTCTCCTTTTACTATGGTATTAATTGGTCTTATATTTTTCTTTGAGCAATTTATCGACCAGAAGACTTGACGTATTGATCTAATTTTTTAATACGTACCCATTTTTTGGCATACTATTTTGTCAGCTTGGTACTTTGAAGAGGTAATTTGTTGATTTTTTAAAAACGCATCAGAAAAACCATCGAAAATAATTAAAAATATGGGTTATAATAATGGTTATTTCCTCATAAATCCGAAAATGTTGGTTTTAAACACTTTAAAATGATCACAGAGTACGTTTTTTTTCTTTTTTTTGTATTTTTTAATACATTTATAACATTATGTTTTAAAATTTAAACGTATATTTCAACTTAATGTATTTACGATTTATATAATATGATACATTTTTGTAATTTCATTATTTTGTAAATTTTAAGATTAGGTATCACTTATTATACAGTGTATTGTATTATTATTATTACCTATATTATTTAAGCTTATTGCCATACCATTATGTCCACAATCTTACCTGGCCAAATTCCCGATGTAATCTTGAATATATGATTTGATTTTATTGTAGTATATTGAATATAGATACAGCTTACACTGTACACTTAGTAAATTAGTGAATGAAATAATAATTATATTTTTAAGTTTATTTTGTCATCATTCCCTATAAATCTAAAAAAACGTCAATGCCTGATTATCAACATTGCTGGTAGTATTAAGTTGTAAATATATACATTATACAGGTATATTATATTATATGTATATACGTTTATTTATACTTTTTACACTTTTTTCAATATTATTTTTAATTTAACATGTTTTTTATTGTTTTGTTTTCCGATAATAAATTTAAATTGAGTACGAGTAGGTACTAATACAATTATTTTCATTTAAATCCCTTGAATCAAATCTAAAAAAAATATAGATACAGATGGTGGTAGTTTGTCCATTTATTTAAAATTTTAGATTTAAGGTATTGCATTTGAAAGACGATCTAAGCAAAGTTCGGCAAGTACCTACCTATAATAATATTAAACTTAAAATAAGTAACCATGATAACTTTATTTGTTATTTTATCATTTTCCCTACATTTATACAACATTTCCATCATAAAAGGTAGTTTTTCTTTACGCTTCAGAAATCTACTGGGAAAATCGAAAAATGACCTCTTTAAAGTAGGTACCAACTAAAACCAATTTGCTATCAAAAATGCTCCTTACTTCGAAATTCCTGCTCAATTCGAAATAATGTACCTATACAGACATAATAATAAGTCTACTATATCGTAACTATGTATAAAAAAATACTAGTAACTTCGAACAGATTGATAGACGGACACAGCAGGGATATAAATAGGTGTCTAAACTTATGTTCAGAAATCTAAAAAAGTAAAAACCCACCATCTTAAAATTAATACATTCCTCATTTCATTCAGAATCTAAAATTATTTTTAATATAAAAAAAAAATGTATTAATTAATTATGTCTGTTTGAACTTATACACCACAATTCTTTATTACAACTGTATATTCTACCTATACCTAATAATTTTAATTTATACTTGCCTAATAAAAATTGCGAAATTTTGATTTATTAACTAATATAAATTTAATGGATACCTACATTATTTATTTGAATATCATACATATTTATATGTCAAACGGCAATTTACAATGTTATAAGAAATATATTCAAAATAATATAATATAAGTGATACATTTTATTAATAAGATATTATACATACCTCGATAAGTAATACATAGAAATATTTTTCATACAATTAAAGAAAAATTATACATAGTTAAAAAAATATATTATAAAGATGACAATCAATATACAATTATAATGTTTATTAGTAGATATGTGGACGAGTGGGTTGGTTATATTATTATGTATTATTATTACTTTAATAATAACTAATATTTAATTTTTTTAATTTACTCTTTATAATTTATTACTTTAAAGTTTCAATTATTATTATAATTTTCTCCTTCTCCTTTGCCTTTTCTTCAACTATTTGCGGTCGGCCAAATTATTATTATAATCAATGTTATTATTTTATAATAGTTTATTGATTATTGTCGATATGACAGCGTGTTTCGCAATATTTATCGAAATTCTGTACCTATTTATTTTAGACTCTAAATTAAGAGCGTACGTAAGGGGGGGGGCTAAATCCAGCCCCTCTATCGCTGTATAAGTTTAGTTTTTTATGATTCATATTATAAAGAGGTATATTTATATACATATTATCTACGATATATACGTATTTTTAACCTACTTTAAATACTAAAAAAAATTTTAGAGGCGAGTATCGGCATGAACATATATCGAATACCGGCCGATTTGAAGGATATAGGAATGTCGGATATAGTTTTTTTTTTAAACCGATATTTACCCGATTTTATCAGAGAAAAAAACGTTTAGCATATTTACTAAATATTATTTAGTTATCATATTGTTATTATCTATGAATATTATTACTTGTCACACCGCAGATGCGGTATATATGCAGATGCAGATACATAGCCGCGTTGGACTGTTGTATTGTAGACTGTAGTGTTGGTTAATATCGGGTATCGGGTTTTCAACCGATATATCGGTTGTTTTAAATATCAGCTTACGGTTGTCAATTTCAAATATCGGATCGGTATCGGTTTTATATCGGTTATAAATATCGATTATCGGATATCGGAAAAAAGTCATATCAGCTCACCTTTAATAAAAAGTACCTACCTACATTATTATTGTGTATTATTATTATATACGTGTCTATTGATAATTCCCCCCTCTCACACTTTCCCATTGAAAAATCCTGCTTACACCACTGCTGTAAATAGAGCATGGACTACGACTGGACACAATACGTTCAGTATGTTTACATATTTAATAAATATGTTTAGGTATGTCAAGTTCGGTGCACACTAATTGCGTCCCAAATTCTTATCAATAATACACTTGCGTCCCAACAAAAGTAAGGGAAATCGGTGAGAAGTATAAAATCATATACTCAGGAAAGACTATATAGTACAAGGAATGTTGTAGGAATAATATAGATGAAAATTAAAGTATTAGGAAGTTTAGGTATAGGATGGCTGACAAAGTTCTATAATAAGGTACTAGTTGAAGGACAAATTCCGGATGAGTTGTATGTTACTAATATTTAAGGATAAAGGAGATATATAGGAGTGTGGAAATTATAGAGAGATAAAACTTATGAGGCACAGTATGAACATTTTGGAAAAGATAATAGATAAAAGGGTAAGAAGTGAGACAATTTTTTCTGAAATCAGTTTGGATTTATGCCTGGGAGGTCAATAATGGAACTAATATTTTGTTTAAGACAGATTATAGAGAAGTATAGAGAAAGGAAAAGGAAATTGTGTATGGTATTTATTGATCAATAGATCTAAATCTATAGAGAAGGCTTATGATAGGGTTCCTAGGGAGATATTTAAGGGACATTAATGAAGAAAGGATTACTAAAAGTGTATGTGCACATTATTGAAGACATGTGTGAAGGAGTGAGTACAATATTGAGGAGTCTGTGTAAAGAAACTGAGGATTTTAGGGTCAGAGTGGGAGTGCACCAGGGTTCGGCTTTGAGTCCTTTCTTATTTTATCTGGTAATGGATGAAATAACAAAGGTGTAGAGAGTGAGGTCAGAGGTACCATGGTGCATGCTGTTTGCAAATGAAATTGTGCTGATAGGAGGAAGTCCTGAGAAAGTGAATGGTAAACTTGAAGAGTGGAAGGAAACTCTTGAAAGTAAAGAGCTAAGGATTAGTGCCATGGTCATAAGCCAGGGTTACTATATTTTATTTTGAAAAAATCATGACAAAAATATAAATTATACTATCATTTTAAGCAAAAGTACTATACCATCCCTACTAAAAATTTTTTTTGTTTTACTCTATATAAAATCATTGATTATAAATACTGTTATAATATTTATAGTATTTATATTCAATGATAAAATTAATTACTTTTTCTGTTAAAAACTTTTCAACCTGAAAACTTGATCTAATTGGTCACATGATCATGATCCCATTTTGTGATAGAAAAATTTAGTTAGAAAAGTTCTTGTGGACGTCACACAATGCAACACGGACGTAAAAATCAACCTAAAATCTAGACAAAACCACAAAACTATGTAACTTTGGAAAGTCAGATTTCAATTCTGAGATGAAGTTTTGAATTCAATGATTTGTCAACTAGGAATCGATCATGGTGATTTAAAAAAATATTTTTTGATCGTGTTATTCATAACATATATGAAATAATGTAAATAATTGTCAATACAAATATTGATTGTATTTCAGTATTTAATGTTAAAGAAAAATGCCTCGATAGATCCTTAGAAGACAGGCTGATAAATTCAAATCTGTTTTCAGATTTTAAATCTGACTTTCCAAAGTTCAACAATTTTGCTTTGCTTATATACCTGTTGGACGGATATATCGTTTTATTACACAACAATAGACAGTTTTTTATATAAGTATTATTTTTAATTTAATTTTAAAATTTCTTAAAAATTGCCTATAAAAATCACAGGTATGTCGTCGTCCTTTTAAGACATTGTTTTTTTTGATTTTTTGGCTTTATTTATTTTTTATCTTTGTTTTTTTATTTTTTTTAAACATTGTCTCAAAATTTGATATAATTGTTAAAACTTGGTTTGATTATTATTCTGTATTAGTATTAATGGAACTACCGATTTCCGTACTTATATCAAATGTATACCTTAACTTTCAAAGAATTCATTCTACTGTACCTAGTATTCATCAATGAGAACACGTGTCCTACTGCTGTATTTGAATCAGACAAAGTAAAAGAAAATTTAACGACCATTTATATTGCTTTTATATTAAGTTAATTAAAATGTATAAAAGCTATCTAATAACAAATGATCTTCACGAGTGACATTTTCGCATTTGATATTTTATTCTTTAAATAACTTTTCAAGTATTTTTAACTGTTCGAAAAAATTATTTTTGTCAATATTAACATTATAAATTTAATTTATGAAAGTTGTATTTTGTATAATTCCAAGTGCCTAATAACTACATATATTGGAGTAAGTGTGTATAATATCTGCATACCTATGTGAAAATAGATATGTATTTCTGTAAATCGACCGTTTTAAAATAATTATATCAATTTCACAAATGTTTTTATCTAGTAAAAATTGAAAAATGTTAATATTAAAAATTGGATTCCAGGTGGCAATTGGCCGTTCCGAAAGGCTTATTTGGGACACCTGCAATCCCCTTCACGTGAACGTTAAATTATCACTCGATGTGCAACCATTTTATCTAAAGCCGTGTCACGGACCAAGATATTCATGTGACTATTTTACTATGTCATATTTTGTTATATAATAAGAATAACATAAAATTAAGCTGATATTAAATATCTTCTTATCTTATCTTATTAAGTATCGTCATATCTTAATAGTTGATACATAAAATTGCTAATTGTATTACGTTAAAATTGTGTGAACAAATAATTTTATCTTAATCTGCTGTTTGTCACGCAGAAAATAAAATTAAATTCCAATTCCTTACTTTTGTATTAAAAATTTCAGTATAATATAATAATATAGTATTTTCTTCTTGAGAGATTAACGTGTTAAATTGAGTGAAAAACTGAAAAATCCGAAAATATACTATATAAGAAATGTCCGAAGCGGTAATGTCCTAGGTTTTAAAAGTACAATTTAATTTGCACATTTTTACATTCATATTTTTACGTAAAATAAAAAAAATGTTGTAGAAATTGTAGGTATTTTACATTTAATCGTAGGTATATAAAATATTCGCCGAGTGCTGACGTAGAACTGGTGTTCATACAACAAGTAATTTTTTCAATTAAACCCAAAAGGTAAGATACCTTAAAATAGATACATAAATACGCCTTGTACAAGTATTTATGTACTTACAATTCTGACTAGGTTTATGTCTAGATCGGATTAAAGGAATCTCGGAAAATTGGTAAGGTCGTTTCTGAACGTGGAATATTGTTACGGTCATTAATGATCAGGGTTTCTCAAACTATACAAATAATAATCCGTAATTATACGGTTTAAGTGTATTTACACATAACTATAAACTGGTTAGAGTCACTTCTCCCTCGGACAGTTTAATTCAAAAATATCCCCTCAAAAAAATCTAGACGAATTTGTGTTTTAAAATTTAAATATAAAAATTAATCAAAAAACTCATGAGTGCAAAAACAAATTTGTTATATAATATGTTATAAACGTACCTAATGTATAGTAATACAGTTAGGTACAGTATTTTTTTTCGTGGTTGCACCTATAAATTGGATATGGTCATTCGCTCACTTCGCTCACTCGGACAGTTTAATTCGAAAATATCCCCCAACTTGCTGTGAAACACCATATCAGATAAGTAACAGGTTAAATTAAATACGGTTTAAGTAATTTTTCGAACTACTGAAAATAATAAATATTGAATAGTACCAATATTCCACCTTTTACGTTTCTTTTGTTCAAAATACAATGGACTGTATCAATTTTCCAGATTTAGGTGATTCGGCTGCATACGAGTTCGGTCCTACGTCCCAAAGACTTTTTTTAATACCGATTCCGTCCCGGAAAAAAAAGTAGATATGTCCCTGTAAAATAAATGTATTAATTAATTATTGTTAATGATAACTGCTAACTGATAAAAAAATATTCAATATCGATTGCTGTAGATTGTAGAAATAAAAATATATTTTGAATTTACATAAACTTTAAAAATATTTTTATTATAGTACAGATGTATAAGAAATATTTGAAAAAAGATAAAAAAAAAAAGTTATTTAATTATAGTCAAATAGACCTGTTAAAATTATAATTAGGACTTTGGTACCTACTTATGTATATAAAAATTAAAAATATGCGTAGGTAATTTTGGTATAAAAAAATCTCTGGACGGAATAAGCGATATATACAATTATTTTTTTTACTGGACGGAACTAGTATACTTTTTATCACAACATTTATGTTTGGAACGGAACTGATATGCAGCCTGTAGATGGCTCTCTGCGCAGTGACGGTTTTACGGGGGGAGGGATAGGTGGATCGCCTCCCCCTTGACCATTTTTTTTTAAATCTTTATTGGTTGCATTATTTTAATATATATGACTATAGTCTATAATAAATTATTCAAAATAAATAATTATGATTCCAATGGTTTGTCTACACCAATGGCATTTAGGGAAATAACAAATAGTTGTGGTTAAAAAATAGTCTATTGATTTTTGATACCCGAAGAAATTAAAAATTTTCGATTTGACAAAATCTTATTTTTGCCATTCTTTCATTATTTTTATAATTCTTTCATTATTTTGGTAGTTTTTCCTTATGCATTAAAAAAGTATTGAGAAAATCGAAAAATAACCTTTATAAAGTACCAACTAGATGCAATTTGTTACCTGAAACAAGGTAAGCTATAAAATATCGGAGCACTCCTTCTGGTAGAAAATTTGTTAACAGAGAAATAGAAAAAAAGAAACATCATTGTAAAATATATTACGTTCAGAATCTAAAATAATAGCTAAAACACAACGGGGATTTTAGGTGTTTAATTTTATATTTAGAAACCTAGAGTAAAGTATATGTATGAAATATAAATGAAATAACATTTTTTTTTTGCCCCCCCCTCTCAGCTTTTATCAAGAACCGCCACTGTCTCTGTGGGCTAATTTAAGGGGTCTTGTACTTAAATAATTGTAGTTCATTTTCAAATAATACGAAAATGTCACATGTGTGCGCATGTATAACATTACCTGCATTGCGCACATCGATAACGTACACACGTATGTAAATTATCGTTGACGTTTGAGCGTTTCATGAATTTATTCTAAATTTTACTCAAAAGTGTCCATGTTTTAATTTATCATACAGCGCGATTTAGATTTGGAAAATAGATTTAAATTGATCAACAAATTAACAATTAATTAACTTTTTAATTTTTATATCCAATTTTTTAACATTTGCAGGTCAATAATTATTTGGTAATTTTCAATTTTATAAAACAATTTTAAGGAATAAATAAGAAAAAATATTTAAAAAGTCAATTAAAAGTTAAATCAGTTTTCAAAATCTTTATAGGACTATCGAATCAATTGCTACGACGGACAAAAAAAATAATTGGTGTTTTTAGTGTATAATCTTCTTCTTCTTCTTCTTCTTTGCGTCTTCAGTAATTTGACTGGTTTGCTGCAGTTCTCCAGGATTCCCTATTGTAACTTAATTCCTTTAGTTCCTTGTAGCTATCCTTCCCCGTGTTAATCATGATTTGTTTCATGTATTCCATCCTTGGCCTTTCTCTTCCAATATAACCTTCTACGTCGCCTTCTATAACATTCTTGGTTAAACTATCATAGCGTAGTATGTGTTCTATCATTTTGTCTCTTCTAACCTTAATATTATGCCACAATTCTCGTTTTTTATTAACTCTAGTTAAAACTGTTTCATTTGTCACTCTTTCAGTCCATTTAATCTTAAGCATTTTTCGATAACACCACATTTCGAAGGCCTCAAGTTTGCTTCTCTCTACTTTACTAATTGTCCAAGTTTCGCACCCATATAGGGCAATACTCCACACGTATATTTTTAATAGCTTTTTTCTTGTCTGTAAAGTCACACTGTTGATGGTTAGTAAGTGTTTTTTATTTTGGAAAGCCTTCTTTGCTTGTGCTATTCTACAGAGAATGTCAGCTTTGCTACGACCGTCCTCTGTTATTTTACTTCCCAGGTAGCTGAATTGTTGTACTTGTTCTATATGTGTGTTATCTATTGTTATGCAAGCCGGGTAGGATTTGTTCTGCTGCACCCTATTATTTTTGTCTTTTTTTATTTAACCGCATTCCATAACTATCCCAAAATACAATCATTGTTTAAAAAATGCACATTTTTAATGATGAATAAATAATTAATATTAATTAATAACACTGCTAAAAATAAAAATAAAAACTCCTCCATCGATCCAGTAGATTGATGAATTCAAAACAAAATAGGGACATGATGATAACAGATCTAGAACTACAGTTAATAATAATATTTTAGAGAGATCATTTTCGTATTTTCTCTGTAGTTTTCTTAAGCAAAAAGTAGAACAATCAGAAATGAATAAAAACTTTTATAAATATTTACTTATGTCCTATAGAGGTAATTAAGAATAGGTAAAGCCAGATACCTATAAAATGTATAGTTATACCTACGAAATACTTACTTTATAAAAGTTTACTGACGGAATACATTTTCAAAAACTATTTAAGTAGGTACCACTTTTTAGTAAATAATAATAATTTTGAAAACAACTTGTAGTAATGTCTTAGGTTAGGTTAGATTAGATTAATGACCTTTCTTTAATTTGCCTCATCGACTAATAATATAGGTACTTATTATATTAACATATACTAACAGGTGAACCAAAAACAAAAACCAGTAACCACACGAGTACACGACTCTACATAATTTTTTTTTAACCGGTGTTGTAATCGAAAATTAATTTAATTTAATTTAAAACCAGTGAGCAAAACTGATAAAATTAAAAAGTCGTTCACAAAACCGAAAACTGAAACCATTAAAATTGACACCAGTCCCAAGCTCCATGGCAAAACGAAAATTTAAGATTTTAGATCCAATATTTTCAAAATTACAAAAAAATAACCATACCTAATTAATTTTGACAAAATGGTATTTTTACCACTTTATATCATTTTTGAGTAGTTTGTTCTTAGGCATATATCGAAAAAGTCGAAAAATGACCTCTTGTAAGTACGGTAAATGGACATTTTAATCCGAGAAGGACACTTTTTTATCCTCTGGGGATAGTTTGATCCGAGGACATTTTAATCCTATGATATTTTGATAATTTTAGAATCAAAAAGTGTCCAGTGGATCTCAATATCATCCTACTATAATAGTGACATTTTGATTCGCGAATCAAAATGTCCCCGGATCTAATTGCCATCTAACTATAAAGGTGAGATTTAGATCCGTATGGGACTTTTTGATCCTCAAATTTTAAAATCAACTGATCAAAAGATCACACCGCATCATCACCACCTGGTCATTGAGAAGTAGTTCACAGAAAAAAAAACTTAAATAAAAAACATCATTGTAAAACTATTAGCAAAAACCTATGCTAAAATCACGAATATTTACCGATCTGATTTGTCGTTCTTTATTATTATTATTAATATTTTTATCCGCAGTGGCTCTGGCTGTAAGCATAGATAAAAGTTGATGGTCGTACGTCTTGATTTACAGCTGGAGATTCGTCTAGTTTTCGAATATTAGGCTCCACACTTTCTGTCTAGAATTAGTCAAAATCAAAATTTTCCGTCTTGGAACGCCAAATTTCACTTTGGTTCTCATTTAATGCATCAAATAGCATATTCTTTGTAATCGTGTAACTTACATATAAATGTTAAGAGGACACCCGATTTTTAAGGGATTTTGTATAGGCAATTTTTCTTAAATTTTAAGAAAAAGAAAATCAAACAAATTAAAAATATTAAATATATATTAAAAGTAATTTTAAAATAGACCTGTGTCAGTACCATTTTTGGTTGTGGTGTAATCACGATATTTATTAAAAAATATGTTTACGCATTTTTCATTTTTATCAACTTGAGAATATTGTAGAAAGATGAAATAAAAAATGAAATGTATAGAACAAAATTATCTAGCGACTAGTGGAGCCGATTTTTAATATATGCATTTTACACGTTTTATAAACTGTTAAAAATTTTTTAAAAAAATCAAAATTTTAATAACTCATAAAACGTGTAAAAATACATATCTCAAAAATCGGCTCCATCAGTCGCTAGATAATATTGTTAGCTATAATTAGTTTTTGTTTCACATTTCTAAGATGTTTGTAAGTTGATAAAAGTGAAAAAAGTTAATGCAAGTTTTTCATTGAAAAATTATCGGTGGCGTCCATTTAATTGTATGATCTAATGATAATGGCTACCTAGTTTTAAATCCAATTTAATTTAATTTGTATTTATGATTTACCAAATATGTTACTATTAACATTATCCATATTAGTTTATAATTGTATGTTTGTTCATATTTATATTTATACTTTATATTATTATTGTATCCATTATTGTTATACTAACTGTAACTAATTTTACCGTAACCATATGCTAAATAAATAAATACAACTAAATAAGCAACCACTGTCAATTTTATGGATGCATCATATGCCAAATATTTCAGTTGACCTAACCCACAATATGATAATAAGTCTGTTTTTATTAATCAAGAAAAAAAATACTACTACATTTGATGACAAAAAGAAGGTTATAAGCAATTAATCGCTGAGAGTATGCTTTCTCAAAATTAACAATAATAATAATTGCTATAAAAATTTACTATTAGAACAACATAATGAACCGTAAATAATTAGAATATCATAATAACTACTAGTCAAACAAGATAAAATAAATGTAATGAAAATTGTGTAATTGTGTAATGTAAATAAATAATTGATGAACTTAGACTAGTGATATAATAGTGTTATGAAATATTTTATAATTTATAATTATTTTTATATTTATTTTATTGCATTTTAACAAGTAATATTTCAATTTCAAAATTTTACTTAATTGTTTTAATAAATCAATAAAGCACTTATGATCTTAAACTTAATAAAAAAAGAATAGGTAAGTTAAAAATGAATTTATAAACTATAAATCTTACATCAATATATTTTAAATCTTTAAACAAAAATTCCTTTAAAAAACCTAATTATTGTACACATTTTAATTTTAGAAATTATTATAATTAACATTTTATAACAGTAATGAAAATATATCATTATAAAAATATTTAACACGAAAATTCAAAATAATTTAAAAAATCATACATCTAGTCTATATGTTTGAAAAATAAATATGCTAGATTATAAATTTAAAAAAAATATACAATTTAAACATAATTCAAATTTAATAATACATAATACCTACTAATAAATAACAATTAATTTATGAATAGATTTCAATTAAATTTACATGTAAGAAAATAAGCAATCAAATAGTACCTAACATATTGTACAGTAATGTCCATAAAATAAATAAGTGTATAAAAATTTTAATTATAGCGTTCAATTAAAATTTGAAATTAATTGATCATGAAAAACATCATAATACCTACTTATTAAATTGTAAATATTATAATGTGCTCATTATTATAAATTACAAAATTTTTTTGTAAAAAATATTTAAAATTATTTATTTTACATGGCATAGGTATTAAAATATAAGTTTTGTTAATAAGCTGGTTGTTTTTTCATCCTTTTAAGTACACCAAAATAACTTAATATATTTGCAATTACACAAAACACAAGTAATATAAACAAGTCAAAATACAAATCATCACTCACAAAACCATACTTATATAAAACTGCTTTTCCGTTGTCCAAACAATTTGCAACATCAATACATGCTAACAGTACATAAAAAGATCAATTAAAATATGCATCTCAAACTAAAATATATTCTAGATTATTGATTAAACTATATACTTACGTAACAATTTTATTCTTTCCCAAAACAGAGAAGACACAGTTTCACAACCCAGGAAAAACAACGACAAGTATCTCAAAGAAAATAACACTTTCGGTAAAGACCTAATTAATAAATAAACATTTAGTAAAATATATATTATCATTATATTATGGTATATACGATATATATTTTAACTTACCCGAACGATAGATAAGCACCACTAAGAGGCAATGCTAAGTATTCATATACCACTGAAAACACTACAGCTTCTTCTATGCGACCAAAGAATGCTGACAACATACTTCCTATAAAAATAACATACAACCATTATAATTTTCTACAATTATTTTCTATTGTAAATTTATTAAAATATGTTAAACATCAATAAAAATGAATATCTATTAAATAGGTACAATAAAAAATTCAAAAATAATTTAAATATTGGCAAAACAAATTAACAATACACTTATACACATTCTGATAGAGAATATCTGAACCTTCCTATTCTGTATGCATTACATTATTTACATTTGAGTTACTATTATAAAGCTAATGTTTACCATTTAGCAATAGCATCAGATAATATTTTTGTCCATTGTTTTTTAATATATTACACTTATTTTACTTTTATAAATATACTTAAAAGGGACTTAAAATATTTAATAAACATTTTAACTAATTTACTACTTAAGTATAAACCTACCTATTTAATGAGTTAGGAACAATACAAGTCAGAATTTTTCAGCCGGACATAGTTATGAGTTCACCTACATATAATTTATGTAAGACAGGTAATGGCAGATCTAACTGTCATTTAGTCGGCAAATGCCAATGGGGTCTCTAGCTAATTTTTGTTCTAAGACCTCCTCTAAACCAGTACCTAAATATTAATTAATTTTAATATTTTCTTCAAAACAGAAATATATTTTATATTCCAATTTACAATGCAATGACAAACTAATCGTCTGATTCAAATATGTTTATAAATTATAATAAATAAATCATTTAAGATATTATAGGAAAATTAGATATTGAAATTAGTTCAATATTTAGGATTTAGGTATTATTAATTAATATTAGTCCTCGCGTCACACGTGGCACCACAAACGAATAACACATAGGTACCATTGTTCAATAATATAATCATCGTCTGACGAAACGACTTGAATACAATGTAGATTGCTTATCTTATAGCCATGCAAGATTTTTATTTTTATTATTATTTATTTGAATGAAATAAAATAATATTATACACTATAGTAGCCTGTTAAAGTATTACCTTTATTATATAACTATATATTATACCTTTAGTATATATTAGTAGTTGTTCACCACTGAAGATGAAAACATTGTTTTCGAAATACGTATTTGTTAAATAAAAACAAATTATTTTGTAGAAATTGGGTTTTTATTTATATCTATAAAAAATTCTCCAAGTTACTCAACACCACAATATTTTATTATTTATATTGCACACATATATAATACAATATATATTTTTTATTTAAAATTTATAACATTTAAGCACAATCTCTACTTTATAAAGTTTATAAAAAACTTATAAATACTTTGAATGAAATGCGCAGACAATCGTGAGTCATTGATAAAACACATATTCGTATATATATTTAATTGATGCGTGAGCGAACCAATTAATTTTGTACAGAATAGTTCATAGGGACTTAAACCAAATTGAACTTATAGGTTGACCCTACCTTAAATTTTTTGACTAGCATTTAACTCTGTCTGTCTAAGGTCTGCCACTGTAGGCAGGGCGTCTTATAGCGGTCATATCGCCAATATTATTTCAATATTTGTTAATCTGTTTTCCCAATTACTATACATTTTTTTTTTTTCATTAAACATTTATAAAATATTAAAATTCTTCAATTAAAATCAGTATTATTTCCAGACCAACATTAACAAATTTAATTAAATTACCATACGAGAACGATGCAAGTGCCACTATGAAGAATACCAATAACTGCATATAAACCCAATCGACACCGACAATCCAAAACACGATGATACAATAAGCTACTATCCTTATCACCACCCAAATAACCTATACAATATATTTTTAAAATGGATAGGTTAGATAGATGAAAGCAAATAATTAATGTCACATACCAATATAATTAGTTCAGACACATAATATGCACTCAATGAGTACACTCTATTGCTGACTTCCCGATGGACAACTGAGAACTTAATTTGATGTGTAGAGATAGCAGAATAACTAAATTGAAATACTGTGTTAATGACCAAGCATAACCAAAAGCCTTCCCAATTTTGAACTGCTTTTGTATCAAATTTTAGATTTGCATACGGTGTGGATATAATAACACCTAAAAACTATAGAAAAAACAGTTTTATTAATATCAATCTAATAGTGTAATATATTAAATATTACCATTAACGTTCCAAATTCTAAAAATTGTTCTTTATAATTTCGTATAAAACAGGTTGCAGATCTATACAGCAGAAGTAACACTTGAGTGATCCAATTTAGTTTTTCTCTAAAACACAGAATATATTACAGATATAAGTTTTATTTCCACATTATAGATAGTCTAGAAACTCTTACGCTTGTAAATGATGCCCATATTCTGATTGAACCTAAATGTTTGTACATAATAAAATTAATTAAATTAACTAAATATAAAATAACTAATTTTCACATACATCTTTATTGAATGAATTATATTTGGTGTTCATCTGTACTGTGGTTGACGATAGTTCACACATTTTATTTACATTATTTTTATCTAATACAGAGTCTGAGTTTAAAATTGAAACAACAAAATCTGCCTTGTTATATGTAGCTGGACAGATATAACCGTACCTAATAAAAATTTAAACTAACTTCAATTATCATTTATAAAATTTCAATGAAATAAGGATTATTATAATACCATACTTTTGAAATACATCGTTGACTAAGTCTACTGAACCTTGATAAGCTAATCGTCCATTAGTCAAAAGGATAACCTCTTGAAATTGATCAAACAAACCAGACGCAGGTTGATGTATAGTACATATAACAATTTTTCCATTGTAAGCGACTCTTCTTAATGTGTTTATTATATGTGCAGCAGAATAACTGTCTAATCCTGTAGTTATTTCATCACAAAATAGAATTGGCGGATCATTTATAAGTTGAACAGCTAATGCTACTTTTTTCCGCTCTCCACCAGATAAAACACTCAATCGAGAATCTAAAATTGTATTCAATCCTAAATGGACTGAAAGATAATCAATTCGGTCTTTGATTACTTTTTTGGTTGCATAACAGTCCATTTTTAATCTAGCCTGTAAAAAATTTGTAATGTATCATAATTGAATTTTTGCTAATTACTAATTAGTGACTAGTGTTTACTTAAAAAATTCTCACCATTAACTTAAGCTGTTCCAAAACAGTTAACTGGACAAAACTTATGTCCTCTTGGGCAACAAATCCTGATATTTTTATCATAACATCTTCAGACACAGGCCGTCCATTCAATAAGAGTTCTCCTTGAAAATTTCCTTTAAAAATAATATAAAGAACATACATACATATATCAACTTTTATAATTTATTTATTAATTTTCACTTTTTTATAATATAATTATTATAATACCTTTTGTTCGATGACTTATGGTAGCCATTAATGTAGTCTTTCCTGAACCACTAAATTAAAAATAATAAAAATAAAATCTATATTAGCACATTAAATAAATAATATAAAGTTTGATTCAATAATTACCAACCTTGGGCCCATGATTCCCAAAAGAGTACCGCATTCAACATTACCACTTACTAAAAACAATATAATTTGCATTTTATTTAATAGTTATATAAATTACTCATGTTATTGTGATTTTATAATAGCTAGATGATTAAAAATATACTCTAAATTTAACCAAAATAAAAAGTATACCTATTAGGTACTTGTGGCCTATTAGGGGACTCTTCAAAAGTTTTTCATTGGAGTTTCCCAGAAATAAATAGAATTTTTCCCAGAGAGTCATCTGTGCTCTTAAAGTGGTTAAAAAATTTAGATTTTCTCAGTACTTTTTTGTATATAAATATATTATTTATTTATTTATTTATATGTAATCAATGGGCGTAAGCCTTTTAACAAAACATTACAATATTAAACAAATTATTGGCATATCAACATTAATAGATAGGTATAGTGATAATACCAAACAAAAAAAAACAACAACAAAACAAAAAATAACTACCTAATACAATATAAAATTAAAATAATTATGCTTTATGTTTTAAATATAACAAAGTCTTAGCTTTAAAAACATTATGAGGTAAAACAAAAAAGTCTAAAGCAGCAGATTTTATTGGCATTCAAGAGCTTTTGAAAAAAATGAATTTTTGCCACAATTTGTTTCATACTTATATATATAAAACAAATTAGTGCTACAAGTATTCCTACTAGGGTTTCTGAACCCAATTAAATTTAAAATTTCTGGATAGTTGACTAAATCGATAAACAAAAATTATATCTAATAAATCATTTTATAACCAATGGTAAAGAAGAACTACTAAAATTAACAGAAAGTTTTAATAAATCAAAAAATAATACTATACCGAACTCAGAATAATCAGAATCATTTTACTAAAAGAAAAGATTTTTATTATTTTCAAAATTTATACGTATCTAAGACTTATCTATAGAAAAATAATCATTATTATTTTATAATAGTTATTATTAGTTTGGATTTTGAGGCATAATAAATAATAAATAATGATAAAAAGCTGTTAAAATATGAAAAAAATGTCAATTAATAATTATTGTACTAAAAGAAAAGACAACCATATATTTTGACAAATTGTTTTCGTAAAAACATAGTTGGTTCGGACTTAAAATATTTTTTTACATCAAAAATGACCTTTCGATATTAAAAATAAAATAATAATTATATTACATGTTATTTTTCTAATTAATTTACAATATACTATATTATACAATACTATTTTAACATATTCGCTTAATTTTCTTTATAAATATTCACTTTTTAAACATTTTTCATTAATATTAGATACTTATTTCACTACATTTTTATAAAATTAGAATTGTTTAGGTTTTATACTTTTCTTGAATGGCAACTTATAAATTTTTGACTTGATAATTATTGAAGATTGAAGAATACTTTTATCTCACACCACTCTGCTATTCAAAACTACCTATAAATGCTAATAAGTAATAAATAATTAGAAAATAAAAAGTATAAAAACTAAAAAAAATAACAAGGGTAAAAAATAGTACAAAATTAAACATTTTATCCAAATGAAATGACACAAATATTTCAAATTTATAAAAAAAAATTATATATATATATATATATAGAGTGTTTCTTTTTTTTCAGTACAAATTTCGAGATTGACCTTATATTAGTGAATGCAATTAAAATTTTATTTTACGTTTTGCAAATTCAAAACTTTTAAGGGTAATTGCAGTAGTTATTTCATTTAGTTTTAAATTTATTGCAAAACAAAATACATTATGAGATTTATCGGCACCCAAAATCACTTTCACATGACTTTCAGACACAGACGTCATGCAGTACATAACATGTTTCCATAACATTTGTCGTCCCCTAGGGCCTCTATTTTGATATGTAACATTTTTATACTCAGGAGTTATGCATCGTCTGAAAAACAAAAAATTGTGACATATAAAAATAGGAATTCTGTGGGTTGATAAATCTTGTGATGTACTTAATTTTGCAATAAATTTAAAACTAAATAAAAAAGCTACTGTAAGTACACTTAAGAAGTTTTAAATACACAGAATGTAAAATAGGGTTTCAATTGCATTCATCAACATAAAGTCATTTTCAAAGTTTGTACGGTAAAAAAAGAAACACCCTATATGTATATATATATATATATATATATATATATAATATATATATATACGAATGTATGATAAAACACCCATAAAGTAATATTGATTAATGATTACCTACTTAATTTATTTTATTGCCCATCAGTTTTTCAAGTATTAATATTGAATAAACTTATCAAATTTAAAAAAATATATTTTACATTTAAATAGCATTAAGGTCATTAAATGAATACAATTGAACATTAACTCGTTGATAATATAGATAGGTAATATACAAAATATATATTATAAACCATTAATCACTATTTCAGGCTAATCATTTGAATAAAAGAGCCAGATAAAATAATAATATGTTCATTATTTGTTTTGTTCTGTGTAGTTAAATTAAAAGTTTCTTTTTCTTCTTTTAGGCTTATATCGGTCCTTTCAGGACCATCGTCGCTTCCATCTCTCTCTATCCAATGCCGCTCCTGTATCAAGCAATGGATTGAATTTTTTTAGGTCTTTTTCTATTGTATCAATCCATCCTTGCCGAGGTCTTTTCCCCGTTATCTTGCTTTCCATGACTTTCTTAATTATCGTTCCCTCGGCTCGCCAAGCGTAACCTGCCCATTCCAACCTCTTTCTGACTAAGAAGTGCCGTAGACTCGGCTTATTATACAGCTGCCGCAGGTTTTCATTTATTCTTCTTTCGAATCTTTCCGAGTCACCATTGTACCCAGGTCCATATATTTTCCTTAATATTTTCCTCTCGAAGATCAATAGTTTTTCTTCATTCCCCTGGGTACTAGACCATGTCTCGCATGCGTACGACACTACGGATCGAATGTACGTACAGTACCTATAAACACACTTTTGTATGTCTAGACAGTAACTTGGAGGAGAACATTCCTTTCATTGTGAAATAACATCTGTTTGCCGTATTTATTCTCATCTCAATTTCATAAATTAAAAGTTCAAATATACTAAAATATATTCTATTAACAAGTTGACTGCCAAGCTAATTTTAAATATGTGCTATCTGAATAGCCAGTCATTTTATTAAGCTTACCAAGTACAAAATTTATATTTTTTTTTTCTAAATAAAAATATTGTTATAAAAATATTTAATTATAGAATAGTGATGTTACTAAAAAAAAAAAAATTGATTTCAAGCGAGTACCATTTTTGGCACCTATTCAATACAAATATTGGAAAAAAAGTTTATAATATTACAGTTTTCATGGTTATAATAGTTTTTTTTTTTTTTATTTTAATCAAATTAAAGAGCACCAGATATTGATAACAATAAATTATTACTGGCTCACTCCATCTACAAGTTTTAAGTACGAACCACAGGTTTTAACTTATTGAAGGGGTAGGTATCAAGTATATTTTTGTTCTGTATAAATATGCATTGTAAATACTATTATTAATTTTATTATTGCAAATTAAATTAATATCCCATAAAATGAGTACCACATTTTCCCAATAATTAACAAAGTGAGTAAACATGTTGATATTACGGGAACAAAAATGAATCGATGTATTACATTATAAACATTTTAAATCCTGATGACAATTTATCTGATTTTTTAGTAATAGACAACCCAAATTTCATCTTTGATTTTTAGGTATGTTATTTTAGATTAACTTTTCGGATTTTGTTAAATTTTTGCACAAGAAAAAATTATTTGGTTATAGTACACAGTTAAAAAAAAATTCAAGTTAAAATGACTATAATATAATAATAATATTAGCTAAGAGATTAGAATTGTGATTATATTATAACTAATTAGCAAGGATGGGCATTAACTAGTTAATAAGTTGAAGTTAAGTTAGTGTTAACTTATTAACTGAACCAATTAATTTGATGACTTTTCGAATTATGTAGTTAAGATATCTGTTAACAAGTTATTATCTTTTATAGTTTATTTCATACAACGTTAAGTTAATTTTAAAAAATTATACACCTTTTATTTTTATTTATAAATAAATTAATATATTGTTCATACTTCAAAATTATATGTTGGGGACATATTAGATATTTTCGTACACTCAAGAAAAACAAAATAAACAGGTAAATATGCAGATAGGTTATATTATAATAATAAATGTATAAGATTATACCTATACGTAATACACTATATTATAATATTATCACTGGATTTGATAATTTGCTATCAGAATTATTATATTTCACTACCCAAGTTGTTAGTTGAAATATAATTACATATATATTTATTTATACTCTACGCACATTGATCCTATCTGGCAATCTTGTTTTAGGTACCATCTCTTTAATATTTATATTTGAGTACTTGTGGATAATTTATTAAAATAAAATAAGACCAAATCAACAAAAAAATTTACTTTTTATTGTAAGCAAACACATATTTTGGTAATAAAGTTACCATCTTCAGTATCTTATTTTATTTAAACCATCTCTTTTTGTCTAAATTAACTCTTTTTTTTTTTAATGAAAAGAAAATTTTTTTATGTATAAATTTTAAAATCCACAAAACAAAATAACTTTTGGATTAACTAAGTTAAGTTGACTAAAATCTGATTTTAACTTTTAACTTTAACTAGTTAATTCCTTAGTTCGTTAACTTAACTAGTAACTTATTAAAAAAATTTTCTTATACACTTAACTTTATCTAGTTCATTTTTTCATTAACTTTGCCCATCCTTGCTAATTAGTAATTTCTAATGTATATTAAGTCAATTGACGTCTGGTAATAAATAAATAAATAAATAATAATATAACAGGTAAGATATATTTATCATAAGATTATATATTTTAACATTTTAAGAGGATGCTACACTTGATACTATAAAACATGCTCACTTAGATTGTAAATAATTTTAATCTTGAATTTAGAGCTAAATCACTTATTACTAAAATTAAAGAGAACAATATTATCAAGGGCACCCGGGGTGATTCTTTCAAAAAGGGTTACAGTTGTTTAAAAAGTTAAAAAAAAAAAAAAGATTGATCTGCTGTAAACAATATATTTAATTAAATAATAATTTGAAATAATGAAAAAAAAACTCTTGAGGTCACTCAAAAATGTTGTAGACATATTCTTTTATTTTGATGATAGGTGGTATAGTTCTAAAATTAATCTGGAGTTATTTATTTGCTATCTAAGTAGATATATTATTTTTAACAAATATTTTGATTATACTATAATAAAAAAATAATTATGGTATAAGACAATTTTTAAATTACATTTAGATATTTATAAATAAATGGATTTTAATTTTTCTTAACATTTCATAAAAATTGCCTACGGAGAACCCTTTAAAAAGCGGGAGTGTAGCAGTATAGTATCGTTTTAATGAACTTATTTATAAAAAATAAAAATTATTTTCATAATTTATTATAGTTATTTATTTTTATTTATATTTATTTATTTATTTACGGGCAGTGGGCCCAATATAATTGACAGAAGTATGTATATATAACCTAAGTGGGTGTTACCCAACCTTACAACTACTACTACTACTTACAAGTAGTAGTTTTTAATTTATAAGTTTGATTAGATAACATGGGTAGAATAATAAAATACAGAACTTGAAAATATATAAATACATGATGTAAGACATATAGATACTTACTAATTAGGTATATAATAAGAACAATAACAATAATATTAATAACTATTAAACAAATGAGGGTGCTCATTGCCAAGGCGCATCATCCTATCAAT
>JAIPRL010004788.1:0-35745 GCA_025469235.1 Pemphigus obesinymphae | reverse complement strand
CACTGAGCATTAAATGCCGGGCGGCATTGAAAAAAGCCGCTGAAAATATATATACCAATGTACCTATTCGCGATCGTGCCGCGCGACAAAACATGCTACGTCTGGATACTGTTTAAAATGGGATAAAGAGAGCTGTGAATATAAACGGACAACGGTGTGGTGGAGGGATGCATACCGTATATGGTCACCGCAATGGAACCGCCGGTAATGTTGAGCTGGTTGACTGATGAGTATTAAGCGCAGCGTCTGAAAGTCTGAAGTCGGAACGAATTGGTGTACGGGCGGACGTGGGGGCGTTCGAACGCGGAACAGCGACCGACGTACGCACGTATATGGGAACGCGTATGATTGAACTCGCGACAGCGGCATTACGGAGCGTATAGGCACGTCGTAATGCCCGACGGAACGGTAGACGGTAAGCGTTGGACGAATAGCGTATCGACGTGGCGTACGACGAGCAAGAACGGAGCATATCACAGCGAACGTGATGGCGTGTTTATTACATCGTAAATGGCGACTATTGCCGAATGCCGTTTGAGCGAACGAAGCATAAGGTGACGCGGAAAAAGTACTCTGACGCGGACAAAGTACTCTGTCGCGGGCAGCGGAGAAATGACAAAAGGCGTACGTGCGAAACTTTCGACGGCAACGGCACGATGACCAGTGCCGCCAACGGACTCCGCGATCAGCTGGGATCCGGTGAGCTTCTATGATTGCGACGAGACATTCGCGGCAGCCTGCCGAGCCGAGACATTCTATTTACGCGCGCGCGGATGAGTAACAGGGAGTTACTACCTATATACAGTACTATTTCCAGATAAAAAAAAAAAGATAATCAACCATCATTTTTCCGACGAAAATCTTAATAATTTATAAATTTAAAATTCCGAAAAATACTTCATTCAAAACGTGAATAAGCCAAAAAACGCCATCGACTTTTTCTATTGGCCGACTGAACTTAATTTTGCCAACAGCTTTCCGAAGTTTTGGGTGGGTGAGACACCCCCCCCTAACCCAAACGGCACTGGATAGTACATTCAGACTAAAAATTAGGATGGTAATTTTTTACTAATAGGCATTTAGGTAGTTTTATATATTATATCAAAACTTACCAACTTAGATTTTGACATTTTTATACCGTGTATAGTTTTACAGTTTGTAGTGTTACCCTATAGTAGCTGTTTAAATTTGTTTATTATAAATATAAATAATTTTTATAATTAAAGTCATTATTAATATTATCGAAATTTTTAAGCAAAATGAACTAGGTAGTATGTACCTACTAAAATTAAGTTTGTTGAAAATATGATCTAAATTCAAACAAAAATTGAACTTTTTTTTTATCTTGTTCATGCATATTGCATATAGCAAACTACGCCTATGATTTATTAATATGTTTAGTTTTCATTTTGATGATACTTACTGCATCAACAAATAATTTAAATACAATCTTAAATGATAATTATTCTTTTTTAAAATCAATACTTAATAGTACCAAGATACCAACTGTGCATATGTGAAGTCGGTCAGACTTCTACTGTTTTCAATTTTTTATATATGTGGAAATGATCGAAGTCTGATTAGACATCGTTAAATATTATGATAAAAGTTCTTCAGAATGTATTATTATAAATTTAATTGAAATTGTGAAAATACCACGAATCTCTGACGATTTTATATGGGAACTATGAGATTTAAAAAATATAGGTACCTACCTATATTACCTACTGTGTGAATCAGTTGATCGGAATTACCGTTTTTGGGTTTTTATAAAACTATTGTCGCCAGATAGAAATGTACAAATGTCTGAAAAATAAATGCGCACTCATTACAGGATATAATAACGCATTAATATAATTAAATATTGAGATCTATAATAATAGGTAGGTACTCGTTACAATAAATAGTTCAAACAAACGGAAAAAACGATAATAAATACAGTACCAGATAGGCAAGCTACTGACACACCGAGGCTCAAGATTTCTACCAGCCAAAATGCGTTTTGGAGCTTTTAAAAAAATATTTTAATGAACTGTAGTGTACCGGATATTAGGAACCTTTCTAATTTCACTTTGGGCCCTTATAGAATTCGAACCCGCCTGTATTGTAAATTCGGATAACGGACGATACCGTATTTCGGTCAAAGAAATGTTCAGTTGGGTATTAAAAACGTCCGGGCAACCGATCTATGGGGTTGAACACGGAGCCTTTTCAGAGAATTCGAAATAAGGACGAACGAAAAACGGAAAAATTGTAAATCCGAGCACGACAGCGATAAAAACTGAAAAGAAAATACGAACGGGGCCACCGGTATTCCCTTCCACGAAAATCCGGCCATTTGGAGTTGGCATAATATTATATAATATATTGGCTGCATCAAGTAAACTTACAGATTAATCAACTACCTAATGGTTAGGGCCGAAACAGACGACCGGCTTTCGCCGGTTCAGTTCTCATTTTTCGTCGGTGACACGGCATACTAGGTCACGGCGGCCGGCTATAAACTGCCGGAGCACAGCAAAATGCATATAAAACATCGGGTACAAACACACGACCGGCATTTCACCGGTAATATTTATTAATATTGTTTTGAATATTTCTTATCAAAAACTATAACAATAATACAATTATAAAACCCCACCATTATTGAAAAAAAATATAATTAAAAACAGAAAAGACAAATATTGTTATTAATTCATGGAACATATTAAATTAAATATATATTAGAATATATTGTGGCTCATTCTGGTTTAAAAATTATTTTACAAACCTTATTAAACAAAATAAAAAACTCAAATGGCCAGTGACTGGTACAGTGGCCACAACCGGTACACTTACCCTACTATTTGAATCAGTCGGTCGGACTTACAGTCTCGATATTTTATAAAACTATTGTCCCCAGATAGAAATCTACGAAAGTCCGAGAAAAATAAATGTGAACTTGCCACAGGGTATTATAATAGGTACTATCATGGTATAGAAGATAACAAGTAGGGGAAGCAAATATATATTCCTTTGTTCTCTGGAAGCATTCTTTTTAATCTTATCAACTCCTGATGGCAGACTTTCCTTATCAGTTGACAGTTATTATTAATAATATATATAATTCTAGAAAACAATTTAATGCATTATTTACAGCAAAAAATTAACGACACAAAGGTAAAAATTCTTATTTAACAATTTTAACTACAGATCCTATAATAAGAATTATACAATGGTCCTTGGATTTTATATAATTTTTGCTCATTACAAACATTAATCCACAGTTTACACCTAAGCAATTATTATAATTATTTATATATTTCATTTTGAAGGTAATGGTAGGTATATATTTAAAATTTGAACATTTTATACTTGATAACTTACTGTTCAGGATCTTTTGGAAATCTAAAAAAACTATATCCTAAACATGGACATCGCCTTTTGCAGCTATTAACTGTACACACAATACCTTTATAATTGGACATGTTTTTTTATGTACCTATCTACTCTTATTTGTAAAATGTTAATGTTTATAAGCTTATTAAATTTAAATTATATAATTACATTAATTTCAATGTAACATGTGTTTTATTATTATGGTATAAAATTCCATTATCACCGAATGAAATATCACTGATTTATATAAATAAATATCCAATATGTATATTAGTAGTACAAGTACACTATATAAGTATATAAGTATAAGTACAATACTCTTATATAATTAATAAAATGTAAGTTGTTATTAATTAGTTCAATAGTAAATTTAACCCTCTTTCGAATGGTATTTATAGTTCTTATTAGGTATTAAGCATGAATGTTGAATAATTGTTTTTATATTAACTTTGCTGTTGGGGTAGATTTGAACATAGCATAATGGGGTAGTTTTGAACATTATATTCATATACATTTTGAACAAATATTTTAAACTTTTTTTTATAGTAGATTTTAACATAGTATAATGAGGTAGTTTTGAACATTATATAGGTACATTTTGAACAAATATTTTAAATTGTTTTTATAGTCGAAATGGTTAGAAACTATGTTAAAAAAGTTAAGAGAAATGAAGAGGTTATGAAAGCTAATATACAAGCTGCCATACAATTGTATAAAGATGAAAATATTGGATACCATGATGCTGCCGAAAGATTTGGGATAAGGCATACAACTCTTTACTATAGGATTAAAAAACTGAAAAATATGGAGGGTATAATACAAAATGGTGATAATGAAAATAATTTTCACTCTTAAGTATACAGTAAATCAAATATTTAATAAAGAACATGAAGAAATGTTAGTAAAATAAATTTTAAGGTGTTCTCAAATAAATTATGGTATGATTTTGGTTCAGATTAGGAAACTTGCTTATGACTATGCAGTAAAACTAAAATTAAAGGTTCCAGATTCTTGGACACTGAATATAACTGCAGGCAATGACTGGCTTTATGGTTTTATGAAACGACACCCTACTTTATCAATAAGAAAACCGGAAAAAACTAGTCTGTCTCGAGCTACTTCTTTTAACCAAGTTAATGTTATATATATTTTTTTTTTGATATGTATGAAAAAGTTTTAAAAAAGTATCCTGTTACACCAGACAGAATATATCATATTGATGAGACGGGTGTAAGTACAGTAGTTGATCCTCCTAATATAGTAGCTCAGAAAGGTGTTCGACAAGTTGGACAAAATGTATCTGCAGAGCGTGGACAAATGATAACAGCATGTATGACTATTAATGCTGTTGGTCAATCATTGCCCCCAGTTTTTATATTCTCTAGAGTTAGAATGAGTGATCTTCTTATGATTGAAGCGCCTGAAGGAAGTGTAGGACTTCCTAACTCACCACAAAGTGCATGGATAGACACAATACTTTTTGTTAAAGTGCTTGAACACATAAAAAATCATACTAGATGTACTGTATAAGATAAAATTTTACTTTTAATGGACAACCATGAATCACATTATTCACTTGAAGCTGTAAGTTATGCTAAAGAAAATCGTATTGTGTTCGTGACATTTCCTCCCCACTGTACACATAAACTGCAACCATTAGATGTTGGAGTATTTGGTCCATTTAAAACAAAACTAAAAATTGCACAAAATGACTGGCTTACTAATAATCCTGGAAATCCCATCTGGTGACCGACAGCGCGATCGGACGTACCGCACGTCTACCGCCGCCGCCGTAGACACTGTCGTTCGATTGCCATTCTACACGCGCAGACGCAGCGCGTTCTCTCACTTGACAGAGTATAGTATATTATTTACGTTCATGGTTATATTATCGATTTCTATACGTTCAGTGATCGAATGCACTACTAGCGCTTTGACGGATAATCATACAAACCGCGGCACAGCAAAGCCACAGTAAGGGAATCCATGACAAAATAAAGATTAAATAACCTCAACAGTCGACAAGAAAATTATGGACACATACCTACATAGAAAAGATAAACGAAAAAAACCAAAATTTATAAACCAATATTTTATTTATTTATATTAAATTTTAGTACGTAATATTACGATTGTTAATAATTACTCTACACTGTAATAAGTATACGCAAGCAAGACGACAGCCATTTTATGCGTATCAAAAAGTTGCTGACATACCTCTTTGTTTTGTCACGAGGGAATCATTATTTTACACGGGTGCTGTAGTGCACTGGCGTGGTCGTCCGTGATATTAACAGGCAACGGTATGAGGCATACATACAAATGCGTCACTGCAACGGAGCTACCGGCGACGTTGAGCAAGTTGGCCGACGAATTGAGCGCAGTGTCCGTAGGTCGAAGCGAACTGGCGTACGGCCGGTCGTGGGGGGGGGGGGGGCGTTCGAGTGCGGAACAGCGACGGACGTACGCACGGATGTACGAACGCGTGTGATCGAACTCGCGACGGCGGTATTACGGGGCGTAATGACCGGCGGAACGGCACACGGTAGGTGTTGCGAATCGGGCGGAACGCGTATCGACGTTGTGTGCGGAGAGCAACTACGGAGAACATTGCAGCGAACGCAATGGCGTGTACCCAAGTACGTCGGCACGTGAAGTGTGAACTCAATACATCGAAAATGGCGACGGTCGCGCCGTTTGCGAGAGCGAATGCGGCGCGTACGAAAGCGGGAGTAGGGCGAAAGCGACGCGGACATGATGCCAACTCGCGAGCAGCGAAGAAATGATCCGAGGAATACGCGAGCGCTCGGTCGTCAAAACGGAATATAGCGGCGGTGGTGACCCGAAGACCAGTGCCGCCAACGGACTCCGCGATCAGCTGGGATCCGGTTGAGCATCTCGTTCATGGTGAAGTGGCGAAGGGGGTTAATTTAAATTAACGTCGGCCGCGAACTACTAACTTAATAATAGTTTAAAAAATTATGTTAATTTTATTTATTATATTATATAATTATGTATCAGTCTCGTTATTAAATTGTGCGACATTTTGAGTTTTGACGAGAGTATAATAACTATACTGATGGGGAATACACAATAAGTAGGTACATTAAAAAATCCTAATTTGATTGTGTGTAGGTACTCAAAAATAATACAAAAACCAATAAGTATAGTAGATATACCAGTTTTGGCTTCTTATCCTATAATAGCTATTTCAATTTGTTTATTATAAAAAATAAATAATTTTTATAATTAAAAGATATTGTTAATATTATTAAATGTTATTGAACTTTCTAAACAAAATGACTTACTAAAATTAAGTTTGTTGAAAAAATTTTTTTTAAAAAGTTAATCAATAATTAGGCATTGGATACTATTAAAAATCGTATGGTCCTATGGAAATATTAACAAATAGTTATATGTACGGTTGGTATTTCAGGAAATATATACTTACTTAATATGTACTTCATTAATGTTTGGTATGATAACAAATTATGTAATACATTTTTTGAAAAGATCTTATTAAGGTTGACTAATTGCTATAGGTTTAGTTTTTGTAAATTCAAAATTTTCAAAATACCACATGAAAATTTGTTGTTTGTTTCTGATTGATATCTTTTTAGATAGATAATTAGCCATTTGATTTACACTAATATTATTTCAAAGTCTCTTACTTTTATAAGTACAATATTTGAATTAGGAGTAAGTTATATATTTAGTGCACGAGTTATGATAATTTATAATATTTTAAAATTGATATACTAATATAGTGTGATGTTTTTATGTGACTTGGATAGTATAGCGTGGACTTCTGATTTTTAATAAAACTTGTAATCTAGTAGGTATGATTTTCTTGTAGTAGGTACTCATATAAGTATACATTTTCTATATTTCATAGCTATTTAAATATTTATTTAAAATATACATTTATATAAAAAAAGATAAAATAATACAAAAACAAAAAATAAAAAGGAATTAAAAATATCTCTCTGATATGCATTACACTTTTAAAATATCCTCTGTACTTTAATTAATTTAATATAAGCATTCTTTCATAAAATATGAATATATAATATTATATATATATTGTGAAATTACACTGTTTTTATGGGAACATTTTTTTTTATATATATATTTTTTATACCTATTAGAATTTAATTATTGTTCGATACTATACATAGGTATTATTAACGAATTTAATTTGATACCCAATTATTGTCGGGATAATGAGATAATATAATAACAGAGATAACGCTAAGTCGTAGTGCGAGAGTAGCCGACTGTGTCAGATAGTCAGTCGCTGAATACCCCGCGAAGTATACCTATGTAGGTATACAGAGAACATACAGTCCACTTGCCCTTAAATGCGTGGGCTCTCGTTTATATAATAAAAATAATAATAATAATATTTCGATTGGACATGTGAGTTAATTCACTTTCTTCACAATCCTACATACAATAAACGTGGACTGATCGAGTTAGCACGAACGAAGACATAAGTCACAATATTAATACAGAACACGGATTATACGAATGCTCATCGGTTATTATATTTTTGGTTTAAGATTTGTATTGTATTATAAAATGTTGATATTATACAGGTAATAATATATTATATAATATATTGTTAGCTACAGTGTGGCTGCACTGTCGTTACGGCGGCGCCGCGGTACTGGCCTCACATGTCCGAGCGCGCACCGACTACCTGGGTAGTTTTTTTTTTCGCGACTGTGTGGTGTGCTACGTTTAAGCACCGCGGCGAACGTTATTTTTTATGTCAATAACATATTTCTTAACATTTCTTGTTAATAAAATTAAAATATTTAAATTTGATAAGTTCAAAAACCCGAAATGTCGGTAAAATACAATTTTCCAAAATATTATCGACTTTTTTAATTTTTAGGTTATCTACCTACTACAATATTATTGAAAAAGAACAGTATTTAATTATTTATTTATCGATGATTATGAAAACAAAAATATATATTATACATACCTAAAATACATTTAGTGTTCATATATATATATATTAATACTACTTATGTATGTAGGTATAAATAATAATTATTATTATAGCGTATTCACAACAAAAATACCAATTTATTTAAAAAATAACTATAATGAATTATACACATTATATAATACAACATTGAATACGTAGGTATATTATTAAAATATATTATATTTAAATGTATTCTCAAAGTTATTGTTAATATGTATTTATATTAAATTCATGGAAATATAGTGATGACAGAGCGATATACGGCGAGCAAGAGTATAACATTTTGAAGCGTCATAGGGCCGCTCAGGGCAACTTGCAAATTGCGGTAATGGACTTGCAAATTCTTGCAAATTAATGGGAATATTTCGACACTACTTTCGACTCTCTAGGGCAACATGGTAGAGCTGAGTGTAGAACTTTGAAGCGTCATAGGGCCACTCAAGGCAACTTGAAAATTGCGGGAATGGAGTTGCAAATTCTTGCAAATTACTTGCGAAATATTGGTATAATTTTCAAACTAATTGGATAATATGGTAGGGCCAACTTGACGCACGTGAGTAGTTCACCACTTCAGTCAAGGTGTTAAACGATCTTGCGACACGGAAGACGATGTATTTCCTTTTTTATCGGTCACTGACACACTCATACCATCTAATATTCTGTTGCTAACATATTTTCCCGATAGAGTATGGAAGTTATCCGGCATTTGAGTATTTGACTCATCACGAAAAGAGACTACCATACTTTTACCATATTTTGCTGGTATTTCAGATGAAAATCTTTCATATCATGCACGACTTTTATCTAATAGACATTTTACATTGTAAAAGTATTATTATCTTTATATTCTTGTGTATACTTATTGTACAGGTTTAGATTTGGATGTCCTTAGAACTCTAAAAAAAAACTATAATATTTTTTCCTGTTATACTAACGTTAGACCGACTCTTTCTGGTTGGCGTGCACAACGCTAAGTTTGTCAGAAGTGCTAATTATAATTTTCGACACGTCGACGAGGATGTCAAAAACAAACATGAACCCCTACTGTTGTTGTAACGTATAATTGGCCAATAATAGACAGTGTGCTACACTTAAAAGTTATTTTTGTTCTTAACTGGGACGCAGGAAACATAATATTATAATAATGCTTACTAAAAGTAAAAAGTATGTATTCCACTCATAATATTAGATAATTATATATTCGTAGTAGGTATAGTATACGTCCGGGGAAAACGTGTCTGGAAAATTAATATTTAAAACAATGAAACTTATGATTTCAGCATTAGAAATGTATGTTTGTCTTTATTTTAGTGACGAATAAAATTAAGATACGGTCGGGAGGGTTTTATCAGAAAGATTGTGGTTGTAATTAACGATATTTTTTATATTTCTATCCCCGAAAGATTCAACCGGGAGAAAAACTCCTATACATTTATAAATCAATTATAATGAATACATTTTTTTAACGAAGATTTATAATCATTCGATTTTTTTTTATAGTTTTAAAAGTTATTTGAAAGTTGAGTTAAATAATTAATTACCCTTAAATGCCTACATTTTATTTTATTTTTTAAAAATATATATTTTTAAACTAATGCAATTCCGATGTAAACGAATAAAAGATTTTTTAAAAACTCCTTTTTTAAATTATCTTTTAGTGCAAAACCGGATATGCTATTGAATAATTGTAGAATGACAAATTTTCTGATAATTGAATATGAGTAGATAAGTATTATTAACTATTTTACAGGCTCAATACCAAAAAATTCTAACTTTATTTTAGAATAAAAATTTCTATAGCAAAATGTATAATTATTCAGAAAACGTTTTTAAAATCTATTTGTGAATCTATTTTACAACTTTTAAAACATTTTTCATCATAATTCTTAAAAAAAATGAATAATATTTTTTTAATAGGTACTACAACCCATCTAGCTTATCCGTGTCCTTGGCGACCATTAGAGTTTTTAATTCGTAGGGGTTATTGAAATTTCAGAAGCATATATGCTATATGGTGTGTTACGTATACGTATCCTATTTTTGAGGTTATCTCTGTGGAACAATCAAAGTAAATTACAGATAAAGAAATAATATTCATGATAATATACACCGTTGCAGTGGCGTACACACACGGGGGGGGGGGAGGTTTTGGGTGTTTACCCCCCCCCATTGACCGTCGATCATCGACCAAAGAATAAACAAATATTTTTTAGCGGATAAAAGTAAGAAGCATTGATCAACCATTGAAATACTAAGAAAATTGGACATTTTATTACAATAAAAAATATTAGATATATGATACAAATTATATATAAATAAAATTTATTAACCTATTATAAAAATCTCTGTTACAACTAATATATTTGTTTTTCATATAACACCCCCAGACCTGATGATAGGGGGGTGTCAAGGGTGATTCACTCGGGGCCTGGAATCTTCATGTAGACCAGAAAACTTTACGATGACCTGTTTTTTCTTTTTTCTTATTACCCCCCACCCCTCCCAAGCGATCCCCATTTTCTCTCTGGTGACCTCCTCCCCCATTGAAAATTTCTGTGTACGCACTGCACTGTTGAGTATAGATAACTAAAAATGTATCTAGATAAAGATAAAAATATGTAATAAAATTATATTCAAATAAAGATAAAAAATAATAAAATGTATATTATCTATAAAAAGATAAAAGTTAAATACTTTTTATCGTGATAATAAAAAGATAAAATATTTTTCAATATTATTTCTTTGTAGAATAATATTTTAATATCAAAACATTAACTCTATGACAAATTTGTTTACTATTAATTTCTAAATAATGACTACAATTATTATTCCAAAAATATTCTTAATCTTAATAATATAAAAATTTCCAACTTTTCGAGCGTGTTATTAGTTTTCTATACGTTTTGAATGTAATATATTAATTGGTTGAACGATTGTGAATTATCTACGTAGGTGGTATACCTGCTCTTCTTAATACTACTTTGTATGAAAACCTAAAACTATGTACCTAAAATAGTATTTACTTTTGTTGAACATTTATTTACTGGAATTTAGTATAGATATCAACTTTATTTTTAAAATTAAAACACAAAATACAGGCATACATTTTTTGAATAATTATATTAATGAAAATTGTTACTCGACCAAAAACAGGATAATATAAAAACAATGAATTAATTTAGTTTGATTACAACTAAAGTTGCCAATAATATTGTATTACAATATTTTGTTATCAAGTCAAATTCCGGGAAATACATTATACAAATTTTATAATTTTATTATTTGGAATTAAGATAAGTCAATTGTGGAGTTTTTTTTTTTAAATAATCGATATTAAAGGTATAAGAATTTTATAGAGATAACTGGAGATATTTTAGGGAAACACAAATTATATAAAATTGTATATGATGGTAGGTAACTACACATAATATTATGGAGGAAAATTTACAAAATTAAAACACCCAAATATATTAATAGTGTAAACATGTATTATATTTTTTTTAAATTAAAAATGATATCGTCTTATTATTATCCATTTAAATTTTAAATTATGGAAGCTGAGTAGAAAAATATTTCGTATTTTACAATACCTATATTATTTTTCTAAAATAATAAAATAACTAGACAAGGTAAAAGATAATTAAAACACTATCTAAATAATGCTGAACACTGATAATATACAAGTCGTAGGTAACACACAATGTTCAATTAATATTTTTTAGCCCCCGATCTGGTCAGACGTGTGACGTGCTCTGAGGACGTAGATGAACTGGACGGGTTATACCTATATATATATATATATATATATATACCTATATGTAAAATGACTGTGAATATATTACTTAAATATTTAAATAAATTTATATAGTTATTTTAATTGTTAGAACCTTTTTTATATAATATATATTTTAAAATAAAATAAAAATACAAGCTATTCTATATAAATCAATTAATGTATAAATAATGTATAATGTATTTTTCTCAGGAATACAAATACCCAATACCACCAGTAGTTTATATTATTATGTTCACAACAACTTTAACAATAATAGTGGATACAATTATTTTAATTGACTTACCTATTCATCATATTTTTCGCAAAACTGAAAACAAAATTGATTTGTGAATTCCACAGTTTAAATTCAATTTTTACAATATTAAGCTGGTAAATAATAACTAGCTTAAAATATGCGCCATTTAAAATAACTCATTTAAAAAATATTAAAAAAATAAAATTATATATGTATATATATTATATATTTATTAGTGATGTTACGAACTGTTCGATTTTCGAACCGAACTAATCACAAAATAGTGCTGTTCGAATATCGACCAAGGGAAACAAAATTTGAACCTGATTTGTCGAAAATCGCTAAAAAAAAATAAAAAATGTTTAAATAAGTAGTTTTTTTTCTATTTTTATGATGGAAGATAATTTTTTCCGTAATATATATGAGTAAGTACTTGTTATCGACAAATTTTCGTTATCGTTTATCAATTTAATATGATATGATGTGCTTATTGAAAATTATTTACGAATTATATACCTATATTCCGTAGTATGCTATAAATATACGAGTAGAACGATGTTTATGAATATTTTAAATTAAGCTGTTTACATACTACGCGATTCGAACGCGCATATACGCACGTATAAAACGATGCGTTTGATAACAGAAAATTCAACATACGCTTTTATATGGGTTTAAATGGTTTGCCAAAACGCGCATGTTTAATTTTAGATAAAATTAAACAATAAGTATACCTATTCCCAATGTATTTATAATGCATTTCCGTTTTCTTTGTACACGCGGACGATTATTCGTGGGGTTTTAAAGATTCAAGTTCTTATTTTATTTTAAAAATGCTATACCTACGGAGTTAATCATGTTATTTCAGTATTTATAAAAATACTTCAAAGAAATAAATATTATTTCCTTTTGGTCTTATTCTTTTTCGCCTTCTCTCTCAACTATTTAAGGTCGACCCTGAAACTATTATTATCCAACCCCCCTTTCCCACCATCAAGGAAAATATCTAAGTGAGAAGACTATATTTTTTAATTACTTCAAATTTATAATTTATATTTTTACTTACCAACTCATCAAACGATATTATTGACATTCTATAATATTTATAGAACTCTCCAGGGTAGCTACATGTAGGGTCACGAATGTCATTCGTAATTGACCATTTTCCGGTCTTTTGACATTTAGAGGATGGATCCAGTGTCGCCTCTTTACCTTCTTTTTATTAATTTTTTTATTAACTTCGTATTCTTCGTATAATGCATAAATTACGCATGTGGCTTCAATATCGTCCAACACTTCCATAATTTATTAAAAAAAAAAACAAAAAGACACAAAACCAACAAAACAGTACTTACCTATAGTCATTCACAATAGACTATACAATAGTACTAAATACTAAATAGTACCTGTTATATACTAGTATACAATAAAATACAAGGAATTGTGTTGGTCAAATAATATTTGGCGCTCTTTTTATTTTTGAGAAACGACTTGTATCTATTTATGTGATCTTGAAACGCGTTGACACACGTCTAGTGTGTACGGTGGGCGTGTCCGCATTTTACAATCGCGCCGTTTTATATGCACGTACTCTCGCGTTCGAATCGCGCAGTGTGTAAGCAGCTTTAGAAACGATCACTGATTATTCTGATGAGTTTTCGGCGTTGAAAGCGGTATACGCAGAAAATATACATTAATCGTAATTTTATTCGTATACCAATATTCGTGGTACCATACAAAAATAAATTGTTTTGTTGTCTTATTGATAATACACTGCTACTCGGTAAATTTATATATCAGTATTCAGTATTTTAACGATCGTTTTTCTAGGGGAAAAAGAAGCTCTTGAGTCACCAATTTTTAAATCAATTAAGTGCTAAACTGTTTTTAATATTTTTAATATTTTTGAAGTTCGGTTCTGTTCGGGTTCGTTAAAATTTAAAAAAGTTCGGTTCGGGTTCGGTTCAACCTCAAAAATCTGGGTTCATAACATCACTAATATATATATATACATGAAAACTAATTACTCTATTAAATTTGAGAGAGTTCAGTGTATCTTGCCAGTTTAATATGGATAATATTATAAAATTGTTATGTCTGAGTAGGTACTTGAATTTCTTGCTGAAAGTCAATTTTAGAGTTATTTGCATCTTCTCTTGCATATACTCTTTTATAAACAAATTAATCACTCCATGAATTACGAATACAATTAACCACTTCAGCACATGATACACATTGCTAATTTTAACTACTGTATCTCTCTTTTGTTGTTCTTAATTAATGAATTGTATTTATATTAAAAAAAAATCTTTTTATAATAGCATGTGTATAATTAACATTATTATTGAGATATTGTAGATAAAATAAATATTCGGGAAATTGTAAACGAATGGTCTCTTCTCAAACATCAGCGAGTGAAAATGTAAGCTATAGGCTACCATCTAATTAGGAATTGTATGATTAGATATATTTTTTTTTTGTTTTGATAATAAAAATAACATTTTAATAAACTACTATTTTAGTACCTAAATTTTTTTTGTGGTAGCAATTTATTTATACATAAAAATATACACACCTACTACACTACATTTTTTTTTGTAATTTTTCATACTGATATCCCCCCCCCCAAATGGGGATGCCTCGGAACGCCCCTCAATGAATCACACAATAATAAACTATATTATTATAATTTGGTTATAATTTATAATTAATAGACAGGTAGGTATGTATTATCAATTGAATTATTTGTTCATTTAAACGGAAAACAAAATTATTAATTATAATAATATTATAATTAGGTACTATTTTTGTTATTGAAATCTAGTAAAAAAAAAATGTATTCTAAAAGAATTTGGATTACATTTTGTGAAGTATTTTACATACTTAGGGAATATTATCATCATAAAGTACTCGAAGACATTATACATATTTATTATTATTCATATTTTTTGGAACTATTCGAAACACTTATAAAAACTATATTAGCCCCAAGCCGATTAATTCACATTCTACTCTGTGATTTATTCGAAAGTGAATTAGTACATCCATTCTCTGATTTTCTATTGTAGTCAGAAGAAAAATATCCTAAGGTCCGGTAAATATCGTACATATTAAAAAAGTAATATTTAGTGACGATAAAACTTTATATGAAACTTAGAAAATATATCAACAACATACAACATTATAATTGCGGATATTTGAATACCTCGTGGTTCATTTTATTCGGCTAAAAAAACTTTCGGGTCTTTTGAATACTTATAAAAATAATAATAATAATTACATTTATTACTTATTACTTACTGGAATTGGTGGAAATCTGGCAGAACTCGAGGGGCAATGGCCCCCTAAAAGTATGGCAATCCCCTCAAAAATGATTTGAAAAATTATTATATTTAAATCTATTTATATGGATAATTTTGTTAAGAAAAGTAAGAACATTTTGAACACGTCACATTATACGCTATAGTACTATACAGTTAGAAAACATTTGATAGTATCGGTAAAAACAGTTCTATACCAATCAAAGGTATCTCTTAACGGTTAACCCAGTGACACTTGGTCTGCAAAAAATATGTAATGAACCTATAGAGTACCTGTATAAGCATTCATTGAAAAACGACAAAAAATACTCCCACAATAATTGTAGAGTCAATTTATAACTATAATTAGTAACAGTTTATTTTGTACGATACATACGTATAATAAAAATATCATATATACAAATAGCATTTGTTTGGTAAAACTTTGAACTTTGTACGTAAAATATAATAATGGTACTCTTAGAGGATAACAAAGTTCATATCAAACAACATTTGGGTATTATATATTAAAAACGAACGAGATTTGTGTGTATGTGTAGACGATGATTTACAAGATAACTTAGTTTATGTGTGACTTTTAGCAAAAACGTTTTTGAAATAATCAATGGCAGTAATGGCATAGAACATAAATCCCCTAAGTTCGATCGTAATTCATTCTTTTTAATCATATTAGTATTGTGCAAAGTATACGGGGACGAACTTTTGAATGGCCGATAGATCGCCGTCAGAAGTTTACCATGACCGGAATAATGATACTAAACTTTTTTTTTAACTAGTTTATACATAAATATATATAAAAAATTGTTTGTATAAGTAAAAATATAATAACTTTTTTTTGTATTTTAAATAATTTTAAAACAATCTAGTATTTTGAAAATTATGATTGATTAACTGGTCTTACATAATATAATACTATAAATTTATATTATTTTTAGAAAATTGGATAAAAATGCGAGACAATTTAGTGTTGAATAACTTGGATCTCGTTGAAAATTTAATACCAACTATTATTTAAGTAAATTAAAAACCAAAAAAATGTTTATAATAAGGGACTGGAACCTTTTGATTTTATCGGTACTATAGCTCCCGTTTTAGTTTTCAGTGAACAAATTTAACAGTTCTGATTCATTACCGGCAATTTTTAAAGAAATATGGGGTTCCGGTTCCCCATAAATTACGGTTCTGGTTCTGGTTCTTATCAGTTTCAAATTAAATATTAAATATCTTGAATATAGATTGCGTAAAATATTTAAAGGTCTATAATACACATAAAATATATTATAATAGTAATAATAATATAATAATAGTCAATGAGCTTATTTGGGAGGTATTTCAACGAAAAACTGTATGGCCATTTTTTTCTTATTTGTGTTTTTTAAGGCAGTATTTAAACTTTCTCATTATTATTTTTTTTACGTAATATTTGATTTTACCCCGGCCATCAAAATTTCTGTTCTACCTCTGGTTCTATGCTACCTACCAAAGAGGTAGGTACGGGCTGAAAACATTAACGTGGGCTACAAAAAACATAAATACGCATACTACGAAAATACCGATTGATATATATTAGAATTATCATAATAATAGATTGAATTACAAATTACAATAAAACTGCAAGATGAGTATGTCTATTATATATATATATATATATATATATATATATATATTTCTATATGAAAATTATATTTTGGACCCGATAA
This sequence comes from Pemphigus obesinymphae, assembly GCA_025469235.1. Classification (NCBI taxonomy): domain Eukaryota; kingdom Metazoa; phylum Arthropoda; class Insecta; order Hemiptera; family Aphididae; genus Pemphigus; species Pemphigus obesinymphae. Next base: position 18,317 of record JAIPRL010004788.1, on the reverse strand, counting down.
AAAGAACCTTTATTATTCATAGGTCCTGGTTTCGTTTCGGTTCATTACTTAAAAAAAATAAAGCTATTGGTTCCCAAAATGTTTAACGGTTTCGGTTCTAGAACCAGTTCTCTTCGGTTCGGTTTCAGTTCCTGTTTATAATTACCAATGTTTGAATTAGTTAGGTTACAATAATATTATCTAAATAAAGATAAAGATCGTACATTACATTTTACTTAGATTAATATCAGACAAAATCAATTTAATTTTATTCAGGTTGTATTTTATTTTGTTTGAACTTATGGTACAAAAGCGATAATATATTTTTTTAAACTTTTTAATAAAACCAAAAGAAGACAATATCTTGGAATGAACTTCAATTCAGTTTTAGATTTTTAAATGATTGTGTTATATTCTCACTGAGTATCTGCCCTTGGTTATTAGTACATAGTTACGAGATTTTTAATATCGTTACTAGGAATATAGTATTAGGTATTTGTTTTATAATATTTTAATTATACAATAACAATGAACATTGTTGATTTGATTATTATGGAAATAGATATTATTCGTTTTGTTTTATAATATTTTTAGTTCATTGTTTACTATACGTTTAGAAATCGGAAATTAATTACGCTTGCAAAGTTGGCTAATCGAACTTGTTTCAATTTACAATTATAAAAAAGTATTTTAAAAAGTGAATTTTTAACTATTTATAATTTAATAACTAGTTTTATATTTAATGAATAAAAAACTGAAATTAAATTCATCAATTTTATCTTCAAGTGTATTTATGTTTTAACTTTTAAGTCTAAAATAACTACCTATATGAAACTATTTTAATTGTTTTGAGTCAACATTATTTTAAATAAATATCGTAATTATTAACAATAAAAAATAGTATAGCTATGGCACTATTTTAAAATTATTTGTAATTGTATTTATTTGTAATTAAATTGTATTAAAAATTAAAATACTATATAATATTGTTGCATTTATATTTTCTTAAAAATTGTCTATACAGATCTCTTAATAAACGATTGTGTAACATATTCTTGTGTAAATTATATACATAGATACAGAAAATTTTATACTCTTAAACTTGGTTGCTTACAATTTTAATTAAATTATTTGTACTAAATTCAATTTAAAAATATTCAATTTAGTTTTTAACATTGTTAAAATAAAATAAAATGACAATCGACTTTTAAATACACACAAAAAATAAAATTGCAATGACATTTTTATTCATTATTTTTTCATTTCCTGCATTTATAAAATACTTCATACTACAAACATTATATAAAATATAGTTTTTCTTTACGCTTAAGCAAAGTAGGTACTGAGCAAATAAAAAAATGATCTCTTTAAAGTACTTACCAACTAGAATTCATTTGCTATCAATAACATAATAACACACAAACTTCAAAACTCCTACAAAATTCCTTTTGGACAAAATGTTTATCATAAATTATACAAATAAACATAATTGTAAAATGAATGGCTTCCTCGTTCCCCTCAAAATCCAAATTCTCTAATATAAATGTATACTATAGTATAAAAAGCCAAAACAATAGTGTAAATACCATCTTCATTCATCTAGTAGAGATATTAATTTAAGTAACTATTATTTATATTATATTAATATATTATAGGTAGTATTATTACTATTATTATTATTATTATATAGGTGTTTTTCTTTTTACTATGAGCTATAGGCTATTTATTGGGAATTATAAATAACTTTTGTGAATTATTTTCAGAATGTTAAATATATCATTTTTCGATTAGATATCACATGGTTTGTAAAATTTAAATTTAAACGGTGACGTGGTAAAGTAAGTATACTGTTATTATATTACAGTCATTTTGAACATCTGTTACGTGCGATCTCAGCTGTACCTACTGCTCCATTTCACCGATATTTAACTTGAATGATTATTAATTGACAAACAAACTTATTTATATTTATAAATAATTCTACAAGTAACTCAACACCAAAATATTATTTGATTAAAAAAATAAAAACATGAAATTCATAAAAAAAAATATTTTTCAAGAATTTATAATTTATATATTATAAGTTTCTATTTCAAAATCGAACGTTCATTTAGTTTTAACGAACAAGGAAAGAGGAGAAAAATTTCCAACTATGAAAAAATATAGACTTAAATGTATAAATAATTTTCTGAAATAAATTTTACAAAAATTATTCATGCTTTCTGAGTTATAGCCTAGCTTATGCGGATTAAATCCCTTTGTATACGATTGTTCGAAATGACAAAAAAACAATAACGGAGTAATAAATTCTTAAACAAACTTTTGGTCGAGCCATTTAAAATTCCAGTAGCTTTAACAGGCATTACGCTAGCACTAAATATTTCGATCATTATATGCACATTACGTTTAATATAGTAAAACTAATATTTTAATCAAACTAACTCCTTAAAATATGCTAATAAACGTTTTACATTTATGTTCCGTATTGTAATACTACTGCATATTGTATTACTATTGTTTACATTTTTGAAAATACACGTACAGTAGGAACCGTTTATAATGACATTCATGGGACTTGTAAAAATTAGTCATAATAACCGATTGTCATTATAACCGAAGTTATAAAATAAAAATTCAATAATTTTAATATTTTTGAAACACAATGGTTTACGGGATTTTCCAGTTGCGATCAGTTTCATTTTTTTTCTACCAATTATACTTGCCAAAAATAAGACGGTAAGTCATTCTTTAGACAATTTTACCACATGAACATTTTTTTCCTTTAAATTTGAATGTTCTCTTATGAAGCATTTTGAAAAATAGTCCAGTCTCATCTGCATTATAAATCTGATCATCTGTATATCCTTCCGTAATATTGGCCATACTTTTTCTAGCCAATTTTGTGTTATTTCAGTATTAACCGAATAAAAAATGAAATATTTTCCAACATAACCAAGAATAACCGTCATAACATCCGTATAGTCATTATACAGACATCATAATAATCGTTATATGTGTAATATACATTGTATTATATATTATATAGTTCAAAATTTATGATTTATTATTTCATATATTTAAAATATGTGAGTTATTATTCCTTACTTTTTGAAAATTCTGTACATTATACATGGAATAAATTGTACGCTATACAAGAAAACATTACAGCTAATCTAATTTTACTCGAAATTTATTGGAATTGAAATGCATAAAAATAAAAAAATATAGGTATATTTCATTCGTATTTCTCCAAAAATAAATAAACAATCACAGTCCAGTCAATATCAATTTAATTATAAGGTTATCGATTTTCTATATATGTATATTTTTAAAAAAAAATTTGTATAACTGCAAGTCAATTGTTTAATTATTTTCATTCTAGTGATTCCTCGAGTGTACCAAAATTAGTATATTTTGAATTTGATCTGTACCACCTAACAGTCGAACAAATAGTGTTATATTATTTTTATTGATAGGTCCCACTAAAGTGAATCAATTGGTGTACGTTTGGTTTTTTTAAATTCATTTTAACGGGAGAAATTGAACGAACAACGGAATATACAGAATCACGTGTTACATAAAAAAGAAATCATATAAAGGGGGGGAGGATCGTGTAACAATTTTGCAGTTGAATTTTTATGGAATCGCCTGTTCTTGAAAAGGCAAAACGTATACGTATAATCCCATACTACATTTTAACGCAATACAATTATTATTGTACGAGCAAATTTAATTTTCATTTCCGAGTACGCCGAGAACACTAAATCGTGCTGCGTAAAACACACGCATAATATTTACGTTCTTGGGCCCAACTGTGTCTGGGAAGATTCACCCGTGTGTAATCTGTGTGAAACCGTTCGTACCGTTGTTATTACGATCTCCGTGCTCGTAGTATGCCGGCGAAGACGGCAGACAGACGTTTTTGTATCGATTTCTTTTCGTATATACATATTAATGACTATATAGGTACATAGTTTATATTATAATATTATATGGGCGAAAAGAAAATATTGCGTAACGATGCGAGAATATATATATATATATAGGTACATTATGTAATGGTAAATTGTCAAAAATTTGAATATAATTTTTTTTTGTAACGGGATTGTGTATTTGTACAGTAAGTTATCGGTAATTCGGTAGACGTTAAATCATTGAATGACATATTTTATTGCCTGCAAGAATTCTACATATAATATATTGTATAAAAACCAATATATAGTGTCAAAAACGATTTGCTTAGTTTCAGTCCACAGATTTCTATATTTTTGTCTTGCATATCGTATTTATAACGCCATTTAAATAATGTGACTGGATACCTAGTAAATATTTTTGGAAAAAATTGTTCTATTAAAATAAATTAAAATAAAATAAAATGATTTGATTTTCGAAAATAATACATGTATAAATTAAATATGTCGTTGTTGTGTACTGAAGATGGTAATTTTATTACTGAAATACGTATTTACCAAAATGAACTAAGTATTTTTGTGGAATTGATTCTTCAATTTATTATTAGAAAAATCCACAAGTACTCAAGTTATTAACATGGTTTAATTTCGTCATACAAAGACAACAGTTGAATGTTGATTTTAGCCGGATAATGTTAAAATTATCTTCACACTTTTATCATAATATGTTTCGTTGTCATTTGAGACAAGGGCGACGGGCGATCGCCCCCTCCTTGGATTTTTTTTTATCATCTTTTGAGGAGTATACATTAATTTTGAATAGAGATTAGTATTTTATTTCTCAAATTCTCAATTATCCCTATTCACTACCCTTAAATAAGCTTGAGATCCACCCCTGGTCGCCGCAAATTACTCCATGACAAATGTCACTATCGTGGTATTAAGTACCTTCGAAAATACCAGGGAATAAAAATGTTATTTTTTTTTCATTAAAACGTTATTGAAATTTTTCATTATACAACATTATTTAAATTTTGGAATTTGTTCTTCCATTAGTTTCTGTAGAAAAGTTGAGTAACAAATGTAATTTATAGTATACTATAATCGTACTTTTTATAGTAGAGTGTAAGTAAATAGAGTAACAATAAGTAGACATATAATCATAAATAACAGAGCATTAAGAATCTATGATTATAATATAATGATTTTGACTGATTATGGAACATTTATTGATAATCATTTAACGTGTTATGTAATGGATTATTTAAATAATTTGGTGTCAGCGTTTCATATGTCATACCAAAAACCTGGAAGTATGATATTGGTCTAAAATTTAAAAATATTCAATGATAGTGTTTCGAAAATTCTGTTATCTTCTTAATTGGTAGGTAATAAACATTTTATAGTGTTTACACTTTAAAGTTTAAACTATAATTAGTTTTAAAATAAAGTTAAAAAGTGAAATACTTATTTTTCATGTTTAACAGCGTACCCCTTTATTTATTTATCGAGGAACGTGGAGTCCGTTTTAATTTTTATTCAAAACATTTTTAAAAATATCAGTTTTCTTTGGAAAAATAATGAAATTACGAAAATTAATGTTTTTTGTTCTTATCGCATAGTTGGTTTTAGATAACAATTACGATATAAAATTTTGAACAATTGATCTTATTAGGGCTAGGTCACTTCCTAAGTTTCTGTGTAAAGGAAATGAGTGACCTTGGATGTTGAAAATAACAACTGTTAAAAAACTTTGATAATTGTTATTTAACTGTAATCAGTGATTATATATGCTTGCTTATAATGTTTTATGGTTTTAACTATAGTAAATATTATATATATCCAATATTAAGTTTTATTCTGCAATCGATTTTAGATTTTTGTGTTCCAAATGACTAAATCATGGCAGGACTAGAAAATTGGAAAAGTAAGAAACAAAATAACATGTTATATTCAATATTAATGTTATTTTTTGTCAATTTCTTTAATTTTAGCAATTGATTCACAATACGTAAAAAAAGCGACCGGCTACATTTCGATTTCCAGAATTCAGATGTCGTTTCATAGCGAATTAGCATTACTAACTTCAGGGCGTGTCCATAATTTTATGTTCGACGATAAATTCTTGACCGGTCCTTTGTTTTTTTGTAAGCAAACTGTTACTTTGAGTGACATATCTATAATGTTCTATGATCTTATTAAATCATATTGGTATCATAGGACATAAGTAAAATAAATAATCTTTATTATCCATGAATGGCTAAACCCTAATAGGATGGTGAAATCTTGGCGTAATCAATGCGACATTAATACATTTATGTTAGGTATCAGGTAGTTGTGAACCTTTTATTTTATTTTTTTTATTTTATTGGTGGAATGGCGATATGCGTTCAACTTTTACCACTGAACACTATGTTTTGAATTTTCCATTGTCGTATAGTCGTTTTTATTTGCATTTTAGTTTAGGTAAAAAGAGTATAATGGGATTATAAGAATATAATGATATATGGGATATTAAAAGATTTCTGATAGAAAATGTATTTTAGTTGATACTTTAAAATTCAATTTTTATTTTTAAAATTCATTTTAATTTTCCCAATAGATAGCTTTCTTAAGTTAACAGGAAATCTATACCAAAAATTAACCAAAATTTGTTATAAACTAGAAAGTAATAATGTCATAGTCTTAAAATGTACGGATTATTATTTATAGTAGTACTGATAAATTGATGTATTGGCTTGTAAATAACAAGATATAGTTTTCAAAAATTTTTGACCACTTATTAGTAATTTATAAAAAAAATTGTTGGAAAATTATATAAAAACTACATTTTGGTCTATATCTACAGCTTCTTCGATAATTCATTTAACAATTATAAGGAATAAATGTTCAATTATTTTGAAAGAGGAATGTCTTAATTATGCTTTCTCGAAAATATGTAACCCAACGTTTATGTGAAAAATTTTGTATTTTTTGTATTTTATTTATGTTATATAATAGTCTAAAAATATTTTTAAAAGTTTACCGCGGTTGAGAAAATTTTGGATGGGGGTGTGGGCGACAGAGTCCTCCATGTCTTCATTCATCACTTTTTCTCTTACAAATCCTAGAACTATGATTTTTTAACTAAGTCCATAAGGCTGTCCTTATTTTTTTACCAATTCAACCATTGTATGTTTGTATGTATATTATACGATATTTAAAATTTATTTATTATTATATACATAATTAATTATTAAATTAACTTAGTATCAATTTTAATTACTAAATAGACGAATCACTGAATTTCAAGAATAAAAATATATGTACATATTTATTAATAAATAATAAAAATAATGAACAATTAGAAATTATTTGAATATATTTTTATAAAAATAATTTTATTTGTTTTGTTTTTGATTTGAAAGGGGAAATAAATATAATTCAATATTATTTTATGTTAGCCTTAAAATTATTAGTGATTTTAACTATTTAATTCTAATGTATTTTTTTTTTTAAATATACATTATTCTTGTAAAAATAAGATTATTTTTTACATCTTCAAAAACGTTAATATTAATTATTATAATATTATTGGAATTATTGTATTTGATTAACTGTATACTGTATATCTGTGTATATAATAATTTTAATGAACTTAATTAAATAAAATAATATTGAACAAATAAAAAATCATTGTTCTTTCTATAAATTATTATGTACCCAAAAAATATTAACACATATATTTTAGGTATTTAAACGGCTATATTGTATTTTTCAGCGATAACCAAATACTTTGTCATTATTCCGATTTATTTTATATTTTTATTCAAGCTTTTTTTATAACATGATTTGGTACATTAACGCTAATATATAAAGTAGTAAAATATAGAAGATTGTATTCAAAGTTCGAAATAAACGAGTTGATAAGTTAAACTTAAGTTATTATTTACTTAATTACCTATTTTGGTGTACTGTTAAATTATTCAACTATATATTTAAAAACACTATTTTTATTTGCAATTAACTCTTATTACATTTGTATTAATATAAAATTAATTGTATATACAAATTACATACCGCGGATAAAAATAGTAATAATAAATAAAAAATAATAAAAATAATAGAATTTTTTGACTTTATTTTATGATGTTATTTTATATCAGGTTGACCATTGCCCAGCGTTGACCGGATGCTCTTGGAAATTATTAACGAGTTACGACTTTGCTTATTCGGTTACATCACTCTATAATAAGATTTTAATAGTGGCAACATTGTGTGTGAAACCAACGCGTGTGTAACAACTTTAATTCTCTAAGAGCGACAACGATGCAGAAACTTACATAACCTCCAACAGAAAAAATCAACTATAACCATTTTCCACAAAGATATAGCTAAAACTTAGTAGGTAATATAAAATAACATAACATAACAACAAGAAATGGTGAAAATATAAATATGGCCTAGATACACCTAATACAAACATTTTACTCCATTATAAATGAGTGATTCTTCTAATAATGAATTAACGTACATGTTTTTTTGATTATTTAATATTATTCAATTGTTTTTTTTTTATTGAAATGTACGTTATGATTACATACTAAAAAGTGCATAGAAAAATTAGATTTGGAAGAAGATTTTTAAATTTTATTTCTGAAATATGTTCTTTATATCGAATTTTAAAACTTCTACTAGATATATTAAAATATTTATTGTCAGAGATATTTATTTTAAGATTTAAGAAGTTAATTTTATTATCTAATTGTGTTTCAAAAATAAATTGGATTTTCTTATTAATTTTATTAAAGTCATTATTATTCATAACTTCTACTTGTCTATTGGTACCTTATTAAAGTACCCTGTTATACCCTATTAATACCTTTGAATAAAATAAAAGTGTTATTTATTTTGTGGTTTAACATATAAATCGATTTACGATTCTGTAAGTGTAATACGGAAAGTAAAGACTTAAAGACTACATTATGAAACCATCATTATGAGAATATACATTTTTATTATACTCAAAATAATTTTGAATAATTATAATATTAACGGAATGAATAATTCCATTAATTTCTTTATCATTAACACCACTATTATGTGTAAGTTTATCTTTTAGTATATTTAATTATTTATAATTGAGTATATGTACCTATATATGAGTTTTGGAATAGTAGTATAAGGTTCTATGCATCTAATTAAATCATCTTGCATCCTGGTACAATAATTAATTAATTAATAATAAATAATAATAATATAGTAATAAGATTTAATAATAATTTTCATATTTTTTGTATTAATTTTTTTTATTATTATTCATTTGTAACCTGATAATAACTTACTGTCGAAACTAGTTATTTATTATAATTTTTTTTAAACACTCTCAGCTCAAATGATTTTTATAATATATATTTAATTTTATTAATAATAATATTTGTATAATGATTATCTATGTATAACCATATGGCCAAATGTATAGATAATACCATAAAAAGATCTATTATATATAAATTATGGAATTAAAATAACACTATGTTTTTTAAGAAAATTCTTAGTAAAATTAAATTTTAGGTATATCTTATACATATAGATAGATTAAAAAAAGTACATTGAGTATATAAATAAGGTAAAACTTAGAAATAATTATGGTACCTCTAACTCTTATATAAACATTACTTACACATTTTTTGTTAATAAATTTTGTGTTAATATTGTTCTGATGACATAAACATTAACTCAATATTACCATAATATAACACGAATAAATATGAAGTGGAATATTTTATAAATTATGATTTATATATGGATATTTGGATCAATTAGTACACAGTTTTAAGTTGAATATTTAAATAAATAGCATGTAAATTTATCTCATATTATTTCATAATGTCTATTTATTTTTATACCAGATGAAAATTATTTTTGAAAAAATCTTACGGGATTTACCTTCCGCAAAGTTGGTCATACTTCCATGTCGCGTGGCTTCTCTTGCTTTGAATTAGATCAGTACGACAAAAATTGTGTACTTGGCAGTGTTTTCCGTGAACAATGTTCATAAAAAATTCTGCAAAGTGCGATGATTTTGAAGTTTTTAAAGAGTTTTTGGACCCTTATGAACTCAAAAAAAATTATTTTATCTATTCTATTTTTATTAGAGATTAAACGTAGGTTGCTCACTACACTTCTGAAACCAAAAGGAAGTCTGTTCAAAGGCATCACACTAAATTACCTTCAGCCAAAAATGACATGATTTATTATCCCAAAATGGTAGATTTGAATTATTTGGCCAATAGTGAATTGATGAATTAATCAAATGCTATTGTGATTTATGAGGACAGCCTTTTGGTATCAGAAGTGTAATAAGCTATTTATGTTTCATCTCCAGTAACAATAAAGTGGAGAAAATGATCTCCTTCAAGTTCATAACGATCCGAAAATTCTTCTTCCCAAAACTACAAAAACTTCACACGGGAGGGATTTTTTATGGACATCAATCTGAAATTTTTATTATACTAATTTATTTTTAGTTTCATTAGAAGCAAAAGAAATCACTCAATATGGTAATGTGATCAACTTAAGGGGGAATAAAATTCCTCTGCACACGAGATCATTAGTGCTTTTATTTTATGGAGATGCCTCTTAATTAGATTAAATTATATTTTCATGTTATTCATCATTACACATTGAGAAGGGGCTGAATTAAAGTACATTTCAAAATCGAATCAATAATTGAATATATTTTTTTAATTAACAGACAGGCATTTTATCACACAGTTATATTATGAAATACGATAATGACGATAATGACGAAAAGACCGTAATGGACGTGAAACTATTCAAAGCGATTGGGTTTTATCAGCTAATACGGCATTGGTTTTCACGTGAATCTATGAACTGGTATTGGACAGTGATGCTGGTCGTCCTGTGGCTATCTGTCATTATACAGTGCATGCAAATTTTCCGCTTATATTTGGAGATTGATAACGTGCCGGTATTCACGTACGCTAATGAAGTTTGCTTGCGGTATTATTTTTCCGTTCAAGGGATTCGTAATGATGTTGAACAGGAAAGGAGTATTGGCCGTAATGTACGTCACCCGATACGCGTTTATGGCTTGTGGTCACCAGGACTCATCCCTGTTGCACTGTTGCCGGAACGGGCTGAAATTATGGTTCCGTGTATTTTACGGTCTAGTCTGATGCTCAATGTTCTTTTGGGGCCTTATACCGTGGTTCATAAACAAGTATATAACATTTGTCAAACTGGATGGTACCGTTCGCCATTACCGGACATCCATATTTAACTTTTAGTATCCTGTTTCCGAATCAATGTACAACTGGTCGCCAGTATTGGCCGTAATTTATATGATCAAATTACTCATTCTCTTCTCATACATAATGAGTATGTATTTCTTCGACGTATTTTTGGTCACCATGTACATCACATTGAAAGCCCAATTTCATACCTTGTCAATGGCATATGTTGTACTTGGTCACCATAGTCATAAAAATCAGCAACGCATTTTGAATAAGTTCATTTACCGTCAGTTATATATTTTTTGGGAGGTCTGATCATCTCTGCTGAATAGTCACATACTATGATTCAAATAATTGTATCTTAATATAGGCTTCTATGAAGTTCATGCTTGAGGAGATAGGTCTGCCAGTTCAGTCAATTTTCGATTCACTTTTCACAATAATATAAGTTTTTTGTAGCACGAACAATGTTTTGCAGTCAAATTAGATGATATAAGTTCTAGAGTGGGTTAGACTGGGTAATTCCAGCCAAATAAGTAGTTAGGAGAGCGATTTTAGCGGTAAAATATGAATATTATAATACAATTTATCGACATCTATAATTATTAATGCATTATAAAATAAAATATAATATTATTATTTATATTACACATAAGAGTTTGAAATAGGTAAGAACTTTAATAAAAATTTTATCTAAAATTGAAATATTAGCATTGTACTATAATTACTTGTAATACATAATTAATAATCCAAAATTAAGTTGATAAAATGGAATTGTGTACCAGTAATACTATTATAATAATATAACTCTGCAAACTCTGACACATATAATATGGATATATTTTTAAGTCATGAATAGTGTCATAAGTCTAAAAAATGTAATAAATTTTTCATTAATGTTAATAGTTATACTTTCGTATTATTTTCAGTAAACGTATTTAATAACAACAAGTTTAAATATCTTCCTATCCAAAAAAAATCAAAAATCTAATAAAAATTCAATTTATACGATTCATTTAAAACCTTAAAATGTTGATTACCAAAAATATGGATTTTTGAGTTATGTCACTATTCTTGAAATTAGTGCAATATATATTATTAGTCAGTTTTTTTATGAATAATTTTTTTTGAATAATCTTTCTTTGTTTATAATATAGTTAACATTATGATAAAAAAAAAAAAACTAGTACCCATTATATTATTGTATATATTGTATTAGTTATTATTCAGAGTCTGATATAGTTTCATTAGGAATATTTTGAGCTTGAAGATTGCTATAAAACCATTGATGTTCATTTCTAATATACCTACTTAGCTGTTAATTGTTTCACACCATTATATTTAGCTTGCTTTAATTTTATTGGTCCATTATACAATGAATGTATGAATAATACTTGATCCAATAGTAACTTTTGGCTAACTCTTTCAAGTGTATATTGTTCTGCCGTCGAATTCCCTTATATGCTGCAGTATTATTTGCTCATTTGTATATTCAACAAATATGTAATACATTATTGAAAATTTCACCATATCGTTGTTAGTAATAATTTTTTATGATATATTTATTTTCATCTGAAAATAATGAAAAACATTTATTTTTACATAAACAATCTGGACCTCTAACTTTTTTTGAAATTTGTTTATTGCGTAGAGAAACATGTTCCACACCACTTGATCGATTTTTTTTTCATTATATTTTTTTTCCAAGTTTCTGGTTTTCTAATATGTTTTTTTACTATTGTTACGATCTGTAGTTTTTGTGCTTCTTCCGTATCTGAATCTGGAATAATCTAATTTTGAACCCCAGTATGTGAGTCTAGAGAAAGTATACCATCTTGTTCATCAGTATCTAAATCTGGAGCAAGTATCCAATCTTGTTCATAATTACCTGAATCTGAAGTAAGTATTCTGTCTTTGATATCATTATCTAAATCTAATTCACTTATGCCAGATAACTCATTATGGTCAGGAAGGCTAAAATTAGGATCTCCAATGTCATCATAAAAATGTTCCGATCTATTAAAGTCATCATCACTATCCGAATAATCTAATATTCTTTGTACTTCAGAGTTATTCATAATGATAAAAAATTGTAAGTGTTCCTTACTTACATAAATAAAAATGTAAATAAAAATTATTTTTATATAACCGCATGGTCTTTTTGAGTAAAATAATTAATATTACTAAACATAAAATTAAACAAATAAACCAATTTTATTATAACGTTATATGGTAATATTAACAAACATAATTTAAAAAAACCAATATATTTTATTACAAATAATAATTAATTATTGATAAAATAATATAATATGAAAACATATTCAATACAACCAACAAAATTCGTTTCAGTGCTAAAACTACTCTGTCCGGACATACCAGGTTCTTGTACTGAAATTTAAAAACCTGGCAAGTCCATTTTGCTGATATCTCCGTATCTAATAATCAGACATACTCGTTTGTTACACCGAAATGTGCAGCATATTTTCCATATTCAGAAACCACAACAAAACGATTTTTCAAATATTTGGACTTACCTGGTTGTTGTACTGTCTGTGACATTACTTTCCGAAATTATATAAATATTAAGTATATATTTCGATAGAGTCACATATTGTTATACCTATCAAGTACATAAGATTGATTGTCTATGTTGCTCACATCATATAAATTGTCTTATATACATTTATTTGTATTTCTCATATTACTTCTACAACATTTGTTTTATATATTCGTATCAAATTTCAATATCTCGCAGTGAACGTTATAATCCAGATTTTGTATTCATATTTGCATAAAAATAGGCCGAACGATACACATTGTGTAGCGACCGCGACTGTTATCATTTGGACTATACAAACTGTCTGAGACAACTCTCCAAAATATATATTAAATATTAAGTATATATTTCGATAGAGTTAGATATTGTTATATCAAATATATAAAACGACGTAGTTATTCAAAATAGTGACAATTTGTCGAAATCGCCATCACACTATTACTATTTTCAATCCATCAAATTTTAGTCTACATTTGTAGGTTGAGAAAGTCGAGAACTTCAAGAAGCAGACAAAGGTACGTGGATTTATATAATAAAACTTATTATAAAACGAAATAATAGCCCAATAAGTATAGTATAAAATATAATGAAAGATGTAAAATACATGGCGCAAGAGTGTGGCTATTCAAACAACACACGATCGTTGTCAACGACGTCAATCCCGCGTTGTTGTGCACACCGTACCTAGCATGTGATGCGTACAATAGTTTATACCAACCTTTGTGTGTCCAGATTACAATAATATCTTATTCGCGGGGATTATATTAAAAATATATTTTCAGACGCCTTATTAATCTAATTTGAATTTTGAAACAAACGACACTTGTTCACACAATATATCAATTACGTAAAGCCATAATTATTACAATTAAAATATCCATATTATGTATACAATTCACGTTTCGCATTACACATAATATTATCATTTTATTTACCTCGACATTCATTGATTTCCATAGGACTGTTCTCGTGTACACATGTACACGAACGTACTTATATATCAAACATATTAAGTAATTTTACTTATCCATACCCTTTATAACATCCTATTTTAACTTTTAAAATACTATATAATGTTATTGGACTGTTGTCCGCTTTGCTTTATTCAAATATCATTTTTTATTTACCTACCTATTTTCCACACAGGACTTATAATGGGTACATTATTTTTGGGTATATTATTCTGTAAATAAATCATTTATTAAACGGTATATCGAAATGGTTCTATCAAAATATTTACTTCGGTTAGGTATACGTACGTACGTCAGCGGTATACCGCGATGGGGTAGGGGTTATCGATCCTGTGTTGTTTTACACCAATGGGTTTATATATATATATCTAGTAATTTTTTTTCCAACTATCCGTAAACATTATATCCCTAGTAAAAATTTATGTCCGGTGAAATTTCTCTTTTTTAAAATGTAGGTACTCTCGTCACGACCCATACGATATAATATAGCTATTATTATTATTATTATTATTTATACTGTCGAGCGAAATTGACGTTGTATATTATTATAAATTGCAGTGAACACATATTATTCTGTTAAAAACGTTCAATAATAAATATTTACTGTTAATGATGCGAGACGTCAAGAGGTATAACTGCTACCGTATATATTTCATACACACGTCAATGAAACTAATTTACGTAAAAAAAAAAAAATGAATAATGTAGGTAGATATTTGATATTTTTATGGTACGACATAATAATATTTGCAATTTTCGTTGTTAACTTATAACGTACAATTGTATATTTTTTTACGTCACTTGGAATACAAGGACTAAAAGAACGTACTCTATCAATATGAACTCCAAAAAACAATTATAACCATAATCGATGTTTATGAATATTAAAAGCAAAATTTTCCTATTTTATTGTTAAATTGTTGGTAGTATTTTCTCCCGCATAAAGAATAATAATTAAGAAAAAATCGAAAAACTACATTTTTGAAATGTCAACCAGTATTTAATTCATTACAACTGACAAATAAGTTCACATAAAACGTTCGAAACTGCTAGAACTTTTGAGTACCTACAGGTATAGAAGAAAACACACACACTAACTAATTCTAACTGTATAAATTCTAATTATAAAAAATCAATCTAAAGTTCAACAATTTTAGTGTATTTACCCGATCGTATTATATGGATTTTATAGTATGTACATTGTATTTACTCTGTGAATTTACAATAACTCTTAAATCTATGTGTATTCTGAAAATCAGTATCATTAAATTTTAAATTAAAACACAATAACAGAATTAATCGACACAGATATCATGCAACCAATGTAATGCAAGTATAATGAATCATACTTATCACATGGTGTTTGAGTGTTTTCGACTGAAATCACAATTTTCTATATAGTCAATTATGTTATACAGTATTTATTAATGTGCTTAAGTATACGATTTTCTATACTTTATTTACGTTTCATTTATTGTTTGAAAACGGAAATGTATTGCATTTTTACTTTAAAATTTAACATGCATAACGCAGTACATAAATATTTAGGTGACCTTATAGCACGAGTGCGAAAGTAAGGCGGTAATTGAATGTTTCTGAAAAACCTACCCGGTAAAATATGATCGATAAGTATATCCCTATTCAAAAACGATTATTGATTTCAATCGATCGTTATATTACTACGAACCTTGTGTACGTGTGTTCCCAGACATCCCAGGTGAGTGATTTTATCAACTATTATATAATATGTGCAGTGACCTTTGTAGTTTATCTCTCATTCGTTCCAGTGTCCCGGGACAAATTTATATGACCAAAAAGTTTTGGCACATTAATCATTTTTAGAAATCTACCGGATCAGTGTTTGTCTCTAACCCTCTCCCTCTTTGTCACTATTTATATATACATATATAATATATTATTATTATACAACATTCGAAACTATTTATAATGATATTGGTATATATAGTGTACTCGTACACGACAGCCAATAATGCATGCATAATTTGGCACGAGTTTTGTAAAATTCACGAAAAGAAAGTACACTAATTGCGTACACTATACACTACTTTTTCCAATCAGTTTCCACCGATATTTAAACATATTGTTTTTAAATCGATGCATATCTTTAAATAATAATGCAAATGTCGGCGCTTAAATAATTATACTTTAGGAAATAACATACTCAATATAAATGTATTTAAAATTAAACAATTATACTCAATATATAAGAAGTAGACAATATAATTCACACGTTCGATAAAAATCGGTTTGATAGATATTTACTTTTTATATTTTGCGGCCTTATTATAATGAGGCCGCAAAATCATAATTATGATTAGCTTCTAAATAGATTTTTTAAAAATTCACTTTTTTAAATAAATATCATAAAATATTTTAAATTTTATATAAAAAATGTAAACTCTAAGTAAATTCTTTCAATAAGTTACAAGGAGGTGACAGGTTTTATTTAACGAGAATTCAGTAACTTCATTTTCATTATATAGATATAAAATCAAATCTTAACCAGCATGTTGACGGTTTGAAAAGATTTTATACCAAATAAAATTTAAAAAAGCAGTATTATAAATCTCATTTGTATAATATTGTACGTACACATATAATTTTATCCTCAAAAACAGTTTCTATAAAACGTTATTGGTTAATTTTATAAATTATATATAATTAGTTGGGAAATAAGTTTATGAAATCTTATTAATAACTGTCAATTGATTCTATTTAAACTTAATCCAAATTTGGTATCCATTTCTTATAAATAGAATAATTTAAAAAGTAATATGAACTTTCAAGCTTTAAAAACGGTCAATCAAAATTTTTTTTAAGAATACTATGTAAGACTATATCATAAACCTATTGGTTTCACAATGATGTATAATTTTACTTTCATTTTTTCTAGGAATAACTTTTTGGGTAGGAGTCGATTTAGAGTTTTAAAGTATAGAGCATTTTTAATAAAAAATTCTTCTAGATGGTATTTTTCAAAGATAATTTTTTGATTTTCCTGGTAGTCTTCAAGTGTAAAGAATATACTACCTTTTATAACGGGATATTCTTATCTTCTTCTTTTTCTTCTTCTTCTTCTTCTCTTTCGCCTTCTCTCCCAACTATTTGGGGTCGGCCACCCTGGTACTACACTTCCACTTAACTCTATCTCCCGCATCTTCTTCACTTACTCCCACCTTCCTCATATCATTCGCCATTACATCCCCCAATCTCTTTTTTGGTCTTCCCCTCCCCCTTTTACCAACAACATGCATTTCCCTTACTAATCTTACTGCCTCAGCCTCTTCCCTCCTTAATACATGCCAGAACCATCTTAATATATTCTCTCTTATTTTGTCTACTATCGAAGCTACCCCTATACTACCTCTGATATACTCATTCCTTATTTTATCCTCTTTAGTAACTCCACTCATCCACCTTAACATTCTCATCTCAGCTACACTCATTCCCTGTTCTATCTTTCTACCTACTGCCCAACATTCCGTTCCATACATTATTGCAGGTCTCACTACTGCCTTATAAAATTTACCTTTTAACCTAATAGGGATTCTTTTATCACACAGAATACCTGACGCTTCTCTCCACTTTGTCCATCCACACTTAATCCTGTGTTTCATATCCTCTTCGAAACCCCCAT
>JAIPRL010004787.1:0-35752 GCA_025469235.1 Pemphigus obesinymphae | reverse complement strand
GGGGTTAATGGATATTCTCCACTGTTTAAACCAGGGTTGGATAAGATTAATTTGTTTTTGGAGATGAGAAGCTGCCGCGGAGTGGTCTTTACTGGTGGCGTAGAGAAGGGTGTCGTCGGCGAAGAGTGCGACTTTAGCGTTGGGGTGGACAGGGATGTCGTTTACATATAGTGAGAACAGGTGGGGGGAAAGGCAGGAGCCTTGGGGAACCCCCGCTGAGATGATCCTGTGAGAGGAGAAGTTATTGTCAACTTTGACGGAGAATTTCCTGGTCTGGAGAAAGGATTTGATCATGTTGACTAACTGGGTGGGGATACCTATGGAAATTAACTTGAATATGAGCCCGGGATGCCAGACCTTGTCGAAGGCCTTTTGGACGTCAAGAAGGACGGCTGCTGTTTTTCTAGTAAGGTTTTTGGCTGAAATTATTTCGTCTAGGACGTTGACTAGTTGGAGGGTAGTGCTGTGATACGAATATTGTTCAAATATTATATATTTATATCCCAGTATTGAGTATTATGATAGGTCTGTAATTAGTTACCAGAGACGAGTTTTCCGATTTTAAAATAGTATGGCAATGCGACTAATTTTCCACAAAATTGGCATTACGCTTTCATTTTTCAATTTGTTGATAATGACGATTTCTATCTGGTCATTCTAATCTGTGATCGTGCTTGTGCAATAATAATAATCGGATGTTCATAACCTATATTGAATGACGTAAACCGTAGTCTCTTGATATATCCAGGTCATGTATGAGTAAACTGTAAAACGTTGTATTCTTACTAAAATTAATTTTTTTAAATCAATAATAATTTATTATTGAATTGTTTAATCTTATAATTAATACTAGTTATAGGTACATTAATTACTGCAATATCATTTTAAATATTTATATTTATAACAAGTTTGTATATAGAATAATACATATTTAGTATATCTATATTATTCTATCAATGTGAGAGATAAAATCCACCCCTGATTTAAAATGCTATAATTTATATTTATTATCTATGTATGAGCGATTGCACACTACTTGCATCCAAATGTTAACAAAGATAATACCAATATAATTGATAAGCAATAGTCTAATTGCGTCCCATAAAAAGGGATGCAATTAAGTCATGCATTTTAAGTTATGCATATATATATATATATATATATATATATATATATTATGTAAGTGCACGATCTGTGATTTTTTTTTTCATAAAATACCGTTTTGTTTATTTTTGTTTCATGAATTTTTTGTGTAAATGGGAAGTGTGGGGGTAGATATTCTTTTGGAACTATCCTTATTTGACATTCAGCGGAGTTTCCTACTATTCTTTTTAAATTCATTATGTTTGTAAAAATTTGAAAATATTATGTATTGTATGAGTTAACATATTTTATAATTGTGATTTTTAATTAAAATATCTATGTATGAAAACATTTCAAACGTCAATTAATATGTGAGTATAGATTATATGATAAAAATACACCTTACTATATGTATAATATATCTATTTACGATTTTTTCATATTTTGCGTTCGCAAAACACTGACAATACGCATCGTGAATTAAATTACAGTATAGGTATGTTAATTTCATGGTCATCGGAATTTATTTATGACAATTATTAGGGTAAAAGTTTGATGAGGTTCGGATTATACATTTAGTTAATAAAAAAAAACATCGAATATATCGCTACAATAGTTACAGTAAATGCATTTTTTATGCGCTTTTCCAATTTTTGTTTTTTTCCAATTTAAGGTCTTGAAATACGACAAATCACTTCACAATATTTCATGTATAAAATCATCATGTCTATCTGTTCTTTTTTTGGTTACGACTCGTTGAAATTTAGTATACGATAAAGCTTCACTAATTAAGTTAAGACATTCGACAATTCATATCCAACAAACACGGATGATGCGTTAATATATTTCAATCTTATAGAGAGAAAAATGCAATTAATAATTTAAAACCCCAAATGCATATTAATATATATTATACCTACGTATATTATGATCTAATTTACAACAGACATACTTTAATTGCCGTTTAGTACGTTTAGGCATTTATTATAAATGTACGATCAACCGTTTAGGTTAACAGAAAATAATTTACCTGCATGTAATTTTATTTTTAAATTTGGAATTCCAATTCTCCGCCCCCCCCCCCACCCACACAAATAAATTTTATACTTTTTCGTTACTGACACTCATATACACGCGTATTCCACATTATAATATATCGTGAACATTGACATAGGCTGCTGTGGTAATCATCATTTAGGCATCCTGGGATTTGTTGTTAACCTCAGAGCTCAAAAACAAAACGAGTTTTTGGAATTACATCGCGACGACGGTGTAGTCGACGTGGAATGTGTGTTATCGTACGCGTATATATTTCCGAAACTATGTTCATCTCACGGGCAAGTAATCCCCTCGTATTTGCAAACAACTATATATCCTCTCATCGCGTATGAAGTGGAATTCATTATCGAGAAAACTGAGTAAGTGACCTTTCAAGAAATTTACCACAAATTTCTGTTTGAAATATATAATAATAATAATAATTAATATATACATTAGTTAGTTCGCTGTAATTAACTAATTAATCTCGATCACAATCCAGTCCGGAAATAAATTATACTCACGTCATGTGAACTGCGTGGACGTAGTGTTCTTTACGTGCAAAGTTTTGACATTAAGATATTAAAGAAAATCGTACAGTTTTCATTTTATTTTTGATAGAAATATTGCCCTTTTCCGTTACAAAAATGGTATAGGTATGGACTTAAATCAATAGGTACTTACTACATAAGTATAGGTATATAACGCTATAGCTAAGTATTAAACACAGTATACGTAACACTTTCTATAAACTAATAGTAAAACGAAATACCTATAAAAAATATTATTTCAAAATTACACCTATGCAAGTACTACTATAGTATTTAAGGATAACGCAATAATTTAAAATCTTAAAGGATCGATGCTACACGTCACAATCGATCAATATGAAATATACTGTATTAAATACGAAAAAAATTTATGGACTAGAAAAATTTAGAAAAAATCGAAAATATAATACGATATACAGTCATTAAATAGTAGGTATAGTATAATATAGGTATACGCCGTTCTATACGTAGTAATCAATCGTAGTATGCGAAATATCGACATTTAGAACTGTTTTGAATATTAATAAAATGTATAACGTCAAATGCTAGAACTTGGGACACGTGTACAACTTTGGACAGTTAAATGGATATTATAATGTTAATTCACCGTGGTTTCAATGCAGATAATCAACTTTTTTTTATAATTATCTATCTACAGTAGTATATCTAAATTCCGAATATGATAAAACCTCCAAAAACAAAAATGATAACAGTGTAGAACGTGTTTTTAAATAATTTTTAGACAAATATAAAGTCAAGTAAAAATAACTGAATTCAATTTCATAAAAATTTAAACTTACGTTTTTGTACATGTTAGAACACATGTAATACAACTATAGAAACGCACACACGTTTTTGAATATTTTTATTTATTTATTTTTAATATTGTTTAAAAATATAAATTTTAAATGATTTATATTATACGTATAATAGGTATTAAAAAAGAAACAGGCTGAATTGTTAATTTTTAATTTGTAACATATGTTCCATTATAATATAAAACACTAATAGAATGTATTATTAAAAATGTTATTATTTTTTTTTTTCATTTTTCTTTTTTAATGACTGTAGGCGAACATTTTTTGTATATTAATATTGTTGTTGACGACGTGATATTATGTCGTGATAAAAATTCCGAACGTAAATTTCCTATATTTTCAGTTGGCTTGACGGAGATAGAACAATTTCGGGTATAGAAACGCCCTCTAAAGAAAAAAAAACATATTCAAATACGTTGTTCTTGCTTTGCACGAACTGTAGTTTTTATTTATATTATACCTTATAGTATCGAGAACACTTACTTTTATAAAACTAAATACGAGTTCATAAGAAAATAATATTATTATAATATACTGCTTGGAAATTTCATAAGTTTCATAATATAAAATATGTGCAGTAATACTATTAGTAAATACGTCGTGTTCTGATTACCTATTGCTTTTTTGCTTAAAATATGGCATATACCGTGTTTTTCCTTAAGACCATGTTGATTTTTTAATTTATATACCATACTGTGCTATATATAGAATCTATAGCAGATTCAATAATTTTGCCAAGGACATAAAAAACCCTTTAAATTCTGAATGTATTTATATAAAAATCTTATTTTTCGCATAAACTGCTCTATTTGCTTGTAGAACAATATACGTTACGTGCATATATTAAATATCACTGGCGCATTGATTATTATTTTTTTCTTGTGGTTATTTCCAACTTTTCTATTCGAAAAAATTTTCCATTCTTCATTCGTAGTGGTTTCAATAATTATTATCGAAGTATCAAATTACGAGGGTAGGTAGAGGATAATGTGTTGCTCTGACATTTTGAAACTTTTGTTTCTTTATTAGCGGTGCCGTCACCAAACCCTTCCATCATTCACTTTCTATATCCAGATATATGCGTTTTCCCAGGTTCGAACTTTGCGATCACTTTCCACCCGAATCCATTTTTCCCCGAACGGCTTTTTTCATCGAATTTCTCCAAGTATCATCTGTTTGATAATAATTTCGTACATCATCTACACATCACCAAAACTAATAATTCCAGACGTGTTTTTCCCTTGTTCTACGGATGATATCGAGTTTTCCTCCGTAAATGTCTAGTAATTTTAAATTATTTCTCTTCTTCACATTCCAAATACCCACTAGTTTTCTTTCGAGTTCAATCAACCGATATGATCTTATATATAACATAATGTAATATATTGAATAGGTACAAAATATGCACGAGAATATCACGGAATCAGATACACGGTGCGTACAATATCATATCATTATTATCTTTTTTTTTGTGGGTATTTCCAACTTTTCTATTCGAAGACATTTTCCATTCTTCATTCGTGGTTTCAATTATTGTCGAAGTATCAAATTACGAGGGTAGGTAGAGGATTATGTGTTGCTCTGACATTTTGAAACGTTTGTTTCTTTATTAGCGGTGCCGTCACCAAACCCTTCCATCATTCACGTTCTATATCCAGATATATGCGTTTTCCCAGGTTCGAACTTTGCGATCACTTTCCACCCGAATCCACTTTTCCCCGAACGGCTTTTTTCATCGAATTTCTCCAAGTATCATCTGTTTGATAATAATTTCGTACGTCTTCTACACATCACCAAAACTATATACGTTCCGTGTTCTACGGATGATATCGAGTTTTCCTCCGTAAATGTCTGGTAATTTTAAATTATTTCTCTTATTCACATTCCAAATACCTACTAGTTTTCTTTCGAGTTCAATCAACCGACAAGATCTTATATATAACATAATGTAATATATTGAATAAGTACAAAATATACAGGAGAATATCGCGGAATCATAGTTACACGGTGCGTATAATATCATGTCGTAATCATATAATCCTGCTAAATTCAATACGCGTAAAAGATACCTACGTCCTACAACTATAATAATAATAATAATAATATATAGTATAATACATCAATGAATATCCGCTCTATATTAATATGTTAATATATTTTGACAGTGATCTGTACAGTTACAGTACGCGTATCATATATATTATTATGTTATTTTATCCAATTATTATCTCGTCTTGTCAGTCGTTCGTCTTATTGCAGCCGACGCTACGGACGGGTATATATATATATATATATACACCTACCACGTTTATATTATATGCACGCGAAAACTTATCGTTGGACATTATTATGCGATACATAGAACAATGATAGGTATATGGTTATAAATTGCATACGATTCGAACGTAATACAACAATAATAGTGATAATTAATGATTCCGAATCGCACGTTTCCGTGAATGACAGAGACTATATCGAAATATATGTATACATATCATACATATTATAATATAATATACGCAGGGATGATAATAATATTACTGGTGTAATGGGTATATTGACCTATAAGATGCTCAAAGGGACGCACCTGCGTCGACGATCGTGACGGTGAAGGAAAACAGCCTATTATTGAGGTCATAATCCAATTTTTCGCCATTCAAATCGAACATTATCACGATTGTTTTTCGAGAATCCTAACCGCATACAGTACCTACCTATATATACTGCTAATACCGTAAACATTATATTAATATGCGAATGAATTGTGTGGAGTAATACAATACGCATAAGTGGTCTTAACCAAACTTTTAAAATATTCAAAATGGATTGAACGAAAACTGATTAACTATACATATCATTTAACTTTATTGTATCAATATATTTCCTTTCACTGTTGACCGGTTATTTTTCTAGTGCTGACCAAAATGCATATTTTTGAATAAAAATGTTTTTCTAATTATTATTTTGGTTTTGAGTCATTATTCAAGGAGACAATATGGATACAATAGTTGACAATTTGTTCCCAACGTTTTTTCGTTTTCGTTTTCGTTTTTTTTTTTTTTTTTTGTAAATAACATTTACAATCTGTTCAAAACAAAATAAGTAAACAATATAAGTAAATAGGTTTATAAAGAGAGGAAAAGGCTTGGAAGATTTTGAGACGAATGAATATAAGTAGACATATATAAACGATGAATGTTAAATTAATAACATTTTATTATTGTACCTACTAAAAATTTAATTATTTATTTAAATATTATATATTATAAAAGCACTAATAAATTTAAACTTAAAAAAAATCCAATGATGATCAACAATCAACATACGTTATCATAATTATTTTGGCACGTAATACTTTGCATGAAAAAAATAATAAAAATATTATATTCGTCTATCATATTATCACATTTCGGGCACTCTGGTACAAAATTGATTATACTTATATCTTCTTATATCTTCTGTGATATTGGTCTGACTTTTATTTTATTTTATTTTTTTTTATGTTTCATCTTATATGCGGCTGTAAATTTTTATCGGATGACGTTATTGCATTGTTGATGATAACTTTTGCTGATTTTAAAAGTGAATGAACGCGCCGGCACATCCATAGCAGTGAAAGGGTTAAAAGTAATCCCATGTCATTAAAATTTAAATATCAATACAATTATATAACACCTTTATGGCTTTATGAATGGTTGCGTTATTGCAAATATTTCATTAAAAAACCACGTCTTGGTATACTTTATGGATTATCCTTTCTAAATTTACTTATTTTATCAAATATTTTCGTTCGGAAACTTATTGTTGTAGATATTTTTAAAGGTTGATAATTTAATAAAATGACTGAAGCTTAAAATATTCAATTGACTTCTGTGAATTAAGAGAAAACGATAAAAATAATTTTACATTTTTATCACGTGAGTGGTGAAAATTTCCAATTTAGTTTTTAAACGTTCCAAAGGAAAACACAATTAAAATACAATATTCTCGTTGAAATTAAATGTACGTTTTTACGGGGAAAATGACAGCTGGGTGAATAAAACATCAATGTGAATAGTATTTTCTTTTTGTTTTGAACCGACCGTGTTTTCCATATTTTTTTATTTGCATATGACAAATGAATAACATTATAGATAGTATAACGTGTATTTTTTACAATTTTATAAACTAATTGCGATTGCATTTTACCGAATCAGAAACTTCATACATTATATTGTTATAATATGCATTGTAAAATGGATTATTCGGTATATAATAATATATCAAACGAATAACTCATATAATATAAATAGCTATAAAAAATGATATTAAATCATATTTCAGGGTTGATTTTTTAACCCAGTTTTTATTATTATTATTATCTATACGTTTATATTACTCAATTCAAATAGCCATATTGATACAAAAAATATTATAATCAGTGAATTCAATTATTTATATTTATATATTATAAAATGTAGACCTAACCAGCAATAAATAGCCTAACCAAAATAAAAATTGTAATTTAAATAATTTACCAGATAATGGTAGGTCGATTGAACAAAGGATGAAATGATAACAAGCTAAAGTGAACATGTTAAGAAATAAACGGAAAAAAATCTAGAATCTAAAGTGATGTTCCATTCGAAAATTTCTAGATGCAATTCTAGAATATAAAATCTAATTAATAATTACTTATGTAAAATATATATATATATATATATATATATATATATATAAGTATATTTAACTCTAAACTGCGATTGTGTTTTAAAAAACTGATATTATTGATAAAATTATTATCACAACCATCAAATATTTTGTTTAATTAACGATTATCTATTTGTATTTTTTTAAATATATATTATAATGATGTAAACAGAAAATTTCCGCGAGAAATATCAAAAAAAAAAGTTTCACTGTTTCTCTTTATTTGCATAAATTTTGTTATGACAAATGAGCTACACTGTAAGTTCTACATCTCTAATAAAATAAAGAATTTTTAACATCGCATGAAAATGTGTAATGATTTGTATTCTTGTACCTTGAGCAGATAATATTATATTTTCATACAAATACACAAAGTAGAGAGTTTAACAAAACACTTTTATCGTTTACGTGTAATTAACCCTTGGAAGGATAAAATCATTATTGTTTTAATGAAATATATATCAAAATGATATTCATATTTTATTGTGCGAATATAATACTTATTATCAAGTTGAAAATATACTATAGAATTTTTAAATATTATTTAAATCATATTTATTGACCTAATAGTAAGTATTATAATATCATTGTGATAAATTTGCATTATATTTCGATGTAATAAATGGTAAATTTCATGATTGATTATTATTGTTGAATAACTGGTCACAAATTCAATTTGTAATTTTTAACAGTATTATTTTCAGTGTGTAAATTAATGAGGTTATAATTAGAATAAGTCAGTAAGTATTTTATATATATATATATAAATATTAAATATATTTATACAACTGAGATGATAAATAATTTTACAATGGTTCATTCATTATTAGTTGGGCATTATATAGTAGTGTTACTAATTACATATTCTTTTATTTTTACCATTTTAATATCTTTATAATATGTATAATTACTAATTTAAAATTTTTAATAAATATAGATATTATGTTTGTTTTTTTATTATTAAATTTAAGATATGATCGACTTTAGAACTGACGATCACGGTACATTTTTAAATGTAGGTATATCTTGTTAAAAAGTTTAATGTTGAAAAGCTAATGTAGAAAAAATATAAATTTGACGTGTGCGCTCATCTATAAATGGTCGACGGATGGAAACGACGTGTGCAAATGCAATATTCGCAGTGCACCCAAATATAATAATAAATATAGGTACTGACCATGTCACGTGCGCATATATCCTATTTTATAACATAATATAAATGTATTTCCTTTCCATGAACACGACGTATTATTTCGTTCGAATTTATAGACGCGTGAATACCCGCGATTTGCACCCGTTCCTTTTTACAAAGAGAGTAGGTACCTACGGAGAGAGTTACAATTATCATGGTCGAAAACCCGACTTTACCTATAAACGCATAGGTAGTATATGGATATAATATAATATATTACCTATTATATATTATATTTGAATAAATGTATTTTTATTTTCAAAAATTGTATTTTAAGTTCAATTTTTATAAACTGAAATCGCGTCATTATATCAAAGCATTATTATGACCACGAAGAAACCCCCGAGTCGTATGCTGAATGCTCAATGTTCAGTGTAATTTTTCAATTAATTGATTTATTTATAGGTGATTTATAGGTACGCACATAAGTTCAATATATTATGTATCTGTATATAATGTGTATGTATATAAATTATTTTGTAGTCCGCGTGGCGTAAAATTAAAATCTTTGCCAGTAGCACAATTCTAATTTTGTCCTTAGATATATAGCGACATTTTCATAAGACATCAGACACTCATATACAGACAATTATCAGACGGGAGCTTAAAGGCACATCGAGGATTCATCCAAACGTAAAATTAAAACAAATTGTACTTTTGTAAATAGTGGAAAATGTATGAAATTCATAATAGTTAATTTTAAACAATTCTTCAAGGTGCCGTAAAATTGGGCGACTTCGGACAAAATGATAATAGTTGATAAAGTAGAGTGTGCGATCTGTGTGATATAATTAAAATCATCTTTTATCATGGTTACCGAGATGTATTCAAATATAAAAAACGTTTCGTTACCGTGTAACAATGATAACATGGAGGACACGTGGGCTTTTGTTATCAATGGTATTTTTGGCAGTTTTTATTATCACATATTATAACATTTGTAATTTAAAAACAAATAGTCCGATCGTAATGGTTTTTTTTTTGTTTTTGTGGTAAACCTATTCGTAAAAAATATAAGTTCTAACAAGTGTGATTTATGTGATATAATAATTAATATATATTTTCAAGCAGAAATTGACAAATAGAGGGCCGACATCGGACAGTCCAATCGTCATGGGAAAATATAAAAAAATGGTAGGTGGTCGTTCATATCAGCAATACACAAATGTATCTCTTTTAAAAGTTCTTAGTGAACTTAAATCTAAAACTATTAGTCTCCGAAAAGCTTCTGAAAAGTACGGTGTACCAAGAAGTACTTTATCTGATTATATAAACAATAAGAACATCGAGTTTCGAAAGCCGGGTGGTCAGATGGTTTTATCAAAAAAAGACGAGGATACATTAATTGATGGTTTGGTTACATGTGCGGAATGGGAATTCCCTCTCCGAGCATCAGATTTACAGATTGTTGTTCAGTCGTATTCAAATAGATCTGGAAGAAATGAAAAAACATTTAAATCTAATAATAAGCCAGGCGTGGATTGGGTTGGATCATTTTTGAAACGCAATAAGAGTTTAACCCCACGATTTGGTGAAAACATAAAACGAGTCAGAGCAGGGATTTCAAAAACAATTTTGGATACATATTTTAATAACCTTGAAGATGTTTTGCGTGATGTGCCTCCTACTAATATATTCAATTATGACGAAACCAATTTTTCAGACGACCCAGGAAAAAAATTAGTTATTGTAAGACGAGGGGTGAATAACATCCTGAAATAATTAGAGATTCTTCAAAAACTAGTACATCAGTAATGTTCTGCGTTTCAGCTGATGGTAAAATTGTTCCTCCTTATACTGTATACAAAGCTGCACATTTATATCCAACTTGGGTAGAGGGAGGTTTAGCTGGAGCGAGATATAATCGTAATATAAGTGGTTGGTTCGATATGGCAATATTTGAAGATTGGTTTACATTTTCGTTTATTCCTTTTATTAAAAATTTGGTCGGCACTAAAGTTTTAATAGGAAATAATCTTGCTAGCCATTTATTGATTAATGTAATTAAACTATGTCGCACTAATGATGTTAAATTTGTACCATTACCTCCTAATTCAACTCACTTGTGTCAGCCTTTAGACTTGGCTTTTTTCCGTCCCTTAAAAGCGGCATGGCGTAATGTTTTAGATAAGTGGAAAATAAAAATAGAGGTGTTCTACCAAAATCTGAATTTCCACAAATGCTAAAAAAAGCTCTAGAAGCTACACAATCTCTAGAATCGAATGTAAAAGCTGGGTTTAAAGTCGCTGGAATAGTTCCGTTCGATAAAGAACGTGTATTGGCAAGGGTAAAATCTAAACCTGAAGATCAAGAGTTGGAAGAACTAAATAGAAGTCAATCGTGGACAGACGCATTTGTGGAGATTTTACAAGATGTTCGTTTAGGGGAAAATACTGTAAAAAAGCCAAGGGGGGGGGGAAATTGCAGTAGAGCCAGGAAAAAGCATCAATGTAGAAGATTTTGGAGTTGTAGATGTCAATGAAGAGAGTATTGATAACCCTGATACTAATAATGACACAGAGAATAATGAACTAAATAACGAGCCACAACCCTCAACAAGTCAAGCAGTGCCAAGTCATCAGCAAGAAATTCCAATTGAATTTGAAATCGACGATTTTATTTTGGTAAAATATGAAACAAATAAAAGTTTTCGAAAATTTTTGGTCAGATTATCGAAGTAGATTACCCAATAATAAACGTGAATTTCTTAAGAAAAAAAAATTCTTTAACTGGACCTTCAACATTTTTATTTCCAATAGTGGCTGATAGGAGTATGATTAAAATTTCACAAGTTGTCAAAATAGTGAAGCTTCTGACTAGACAAAAACGAGACAGATATATATTTGATATTGATGCTTCTGAGATTGAATAATTATCTACGAAGTGTTGTATTTTTTTATTTACTTATTTAATTTTTTATTTTGTATTACGTTCATATTGTTTTATCTACATAGTTTACAACAAGTCAAATTAGACGAAGTTCAATTGATAAAAGTTACAAATTCGATGTTATTTAATTTGTTATGATTGGTCTGCATTGAGACCAAAAAGACTGTAGTATTGTAATTTTTTAAGTTATTAATTAATTTGTATACCTCACACAAGACTGTTGTTTAATTTGTTATGATTTAGGTTTTTTTATAAATATAATTCTCAAATATTTTATGATTAATGTTTTTTTTTTAAAACAAAAAAAGTAAAAAGACAAGAAAGTCTGTTGTTTTGTTTTTAAAAATTGAAATTGTTGTCCGAAGTCATACAATATAATTTTTAATACGATTTTATGTTAGAGTAGGTTAATGTCCGAAGTCAACCGTTTTACGGGTTGACTTCGGACAACTATGAACTTTTTAAATAAGTTCGTTAATTAAGTAAAATTTTAGTTTTAACATGACATATAGTGGTTAAATACGTGTAGATGTTAATTTATTTTTTTTGAAATTTTTACTTCAATATACAATCATAATTTAAAAAAAAAAAAACATGAAAAAGTGTCCGAAGTCACCCCATTTTACGGTGCCTGCGTACATTTAACTCCAGTTAGGCTTAAGTTTTAACATATGTCATAGTATCATTCGATGTCCTTTTCTCGCAGTCATACGATACAGATTTTTGTAATTATTTTGTTTCACTCTAAAAATATTTTATCATCAAGGTTTGTATATGAAATAAAATGCTATAACATTAATCTGAGTTTTAATGCATACATTATAACTATTCATCATGTTAATCCTAAAGATATAGGGACCTGATATAGGGATCTCCCTTTTTTACATTTCTTCGTTGGACATAATATGAGCTTATATTTATATTATGTGATCATTACGATATATAATTCTACAACGATTTTTGCTATATAAACATGACTAGATATTCTTCACCATGGCAACTAGGCAGGAATAGAAATAACGATTAATTTTATATATTATAATTTGGGTTTCAGTATTAATATATACAAGCAAGATGTAGATAATAACATAATAATACATAATAATAATATAATGTTAATGTAGGACAATTTTTAATTATTAGTGGCTACACCGATGGTCGGTGCATGCAGTGTTTTATGTTGTCGTTGCTCCCCTTCAGTTTTATATGTCCGTCACAACCACACTAAGCATTAATTTATTATGACATTTTGTCTTGCGCACGGTTTTTTAGTAGTTTTGCACAAACAATTTTAAAGAAATAAAATTAAAATTTAAGAATTTAAAAATATTTAGATATATTTTTAAAGTAATTTAAGCATTGTCTTATGTCAATATCGTATTTTATTATTGTGTAATCACGATATTTTTTAACAATATTTTTAGGCATTTTTCATTTTTATCAACTTCAGTATATCGTAGAAAGATGAAATAAAAATAAAATTACGGAGAACAAAATTATCCCGAGTAGCATTTAGTTGCTGTTTGTTCGGTTCATCCGACCAAGAGGTGCAAACAAAGTGCAAATACAGTGTTAAACCGTATTTAAAATTTGTACGGTTCTCGGTCGGTGCGTTTAATGAAACCGTACGTATTATTCGTTAAAATAAATGTAGAAATAATGATAGACGTTTCATAGTACTCGTATATTTTTATATCATTATTTTAAGTCTTCTAATATAGATAATAACAATAATATTGAAATATCATGTAATTTGAACATTGAATACTATTTTATAATGTTGTAAATATAACACGGATTCAATATAATATCTACTGATTTATATATATATAATATATATATTATATATATATAATATATATATATATGTTATAATATATACTATAGTTAAATATCCTTAAAAACACTAGTGTCCCAATGGCTAAGGTGTAAGATTAGGTTACTATAGGTATTTTAAGATAGATTAGCTGACACAAATTCAAATCAGTCTTCTTCTCGCCATTTTTTTGCGTTTTTTTCCGTGTTATTTTCCTAAATTTTAATGGTTATTTCACCAATTTTCAAACCAACAATCTCGTATTAATTATTGTATTCAAAATGATACGAATGAACTTACTATGACTGTTCCATGCACCATAATGATCGGTTACCAATTACCATAAAAAAACGAAAATAACACCACCAATAAATGTATATATATATATATATATATATATATATATATATACACATATATACATATACATATATACATATAAATAAATGTACGTCCTGCAGCATTCATAACCTTGTCATTTATAATGTTAGAGTAAATTTATCTATTATCAAATTTATAGACAAGATCATTATCTATAATGTAGCAAAGCCTAATCATTTTAATAAAATAAATAATTTTGTATGAAGAGATACAACTATTTTTAAATTCAAATAATTTAAATAGATAATATATTTTTCTTTAAAATTTAAATTTCGAAAAAAAAAAGCTATGCGCAGCATAACTGATAATAATCTTATCTATTAATTTCATAATAGGTATAAGTATAACATTGGAAATGACGAAGTTGTAATTAGCATGCTGGACGTAACAATATTTTTAGTTAGTTAAACGATGACAGCCAATGAAGGTGCTACGTACATTTAATGTAGGATAACCATACGTTCCACTTTTGAGAATATTGCTGCCCTTTGTTACCAATTTTAAACGGGACGCTTTTTTGCCCCATTTTTGGAAATGGGAACCCCCGTGTTAAGTTTTTGACAGAAAATTGACAAATAACTTGTTTTTTTTTTTTTTTTTGCTTTTTTTCCATTTACAAAACGATTTATTTTATATAAAGGTAATCGTTGTTTTTATCGCAATCCATTCTCGAGCCTATGACTTTCTGGACATCCACAGTACCGTATAAACCGTGTATTGAGTCCAAATAATTTCTCTACATACAGCCGTACGTTATACCTATTCATCGGAGAAGTTTTTTATATATAATATAGGTACATATATACACGTAGGTATACGGGGATGGCCCGTGTAAAGTTCAAAATATTAAGCGTCCGTTTTACGGTTTCCGAGCACATCTCCACCGCCGCGCAGAGTCACCCGCAGAGTCGACCAACTGTTCGGGAATCTACTTTATTATTGTTTCCCGGGAGGGGGCGATGGGAGTAAGAGTAGGAGTAGGAGGAGGAGAAGGAGGAGTAGGAGGAGGAGGGGGCTCCTCATAGCAAGACCTTTGTATAAAATAACTTTCGCCCGCGAGAAAAGAAGTTTTGGTACTTTTCATTAGCGAGGCGCGTACTCCGGCTGGTGGTATGTATATAATACGTCGTATAGACCGATAGCAATTGTGTGGGCGCGGAGGTTGTAAACTTGCCGGTGAGAGGGTGCGCATATAAAACGGCTCTCGTTTTGAACTTGGTCGACTATGGGTCGCGAGGCAGTGGCGTCATTATCAGTGGAGAGGCCAAGAAGGCGAACCGAAATGAACTGTACCTCGGGCCATATTTAACGCCGTCACTCGTTCGGCCCATTAAACGTTACCTGGTCGAAATAATAATAAAATTTTCCGGCTTAGCCAGAAATTTCGTATTGTTGGTGGGTGGGGGGGAGGGCGAGTTAAGATCACGTATATAATGAAAAAATGTACTTAAAATTGTCAAAAAGTATACATCCGTTTAAAGTCAGATAATTATACGACACGAAATATAGTAACGATTATGAATACATTTAAAAATATATATATATATATATTATATATTATAGAAATAACAATATTATATAATACAAAATTAATATAGGTATATTATAAAAAATTTAAAAAAAAGAAAAATATGACTATAGTGTTTGTAAAATGTTTATAAAGATAACAACTAGTTTGGACTCTAAGTTATCATCGGGTTACAAGTTACAACCTGAATCTGTTGAGAGGACGCCGCACGTGCATTATTTTATCATAAAAAACTGTTTTGCGAGAAAAAAATTGTTCTTGGGCTTCATAGTTGTAATTAAGATACTAAATGTTGGTACATTTATTATTGTTAAAATAATAATTTGTGTTCTACCATCGTCTTCTTTAAAATACATAAAATCTTAAAAAAGTTACTAATTTTATAAAAACCATTATTTGGGAGATTTTTACGAATGGCATAATATTAGTTATACTATTGTGATACCACAAAATAGACGAAAGTAGAACACGGATAATTTTGTCTAAAATATAATGTCAAAATTTTGTTTTTAAATTACCTACAACCTACTAGTGTAAACCTACCAGTGATGACTTATAGACGAAAATATTTTTTACCTTTGTGGACATTTTGTGAATATTCTAAGCATATTTTCGTTTTGTATTATATATACACATAATATATTGTTATTTTTATAACATATATTTTATTTTAACAATTATATTTTACAACAATTATATAATAATAAGATCTCCAAACTGCTAACCGCAATAATAACAATGCTCGTGTTCATACAATTTATAATAAATTATTATTCACAAAATTTCAACTACGGAATATAACAAAACCACAACTATCACTGAATAACTACAATCAATTTAGTATAAATAGCTATGAAAAAAAACGGCCGATGGGGAGGAGGCAATAGTCCCCTTAGCCATCCCACTGGATACACTCTTTACCTCATCCCTGTCTCCAAAGTAAGGTTGTTATAATGTTAAAAGTATTCAATAGTTTTACTACCTACTAAAATGGTAATAATAAAATGGGCAATAATTGGTATAACTTTATACCTTATACAATAGTGTATATCACTATGATTATATTTACAGATCTCTAATTTTATGAGGCTAGCTATTATAACGAGTCTCTATACTGCGTACTACTTGGATTATAACAATTATACATTTTTTTTTTTTTAAAAGTCATGTAAAACAAAAGTTGATTTGTGATTGTCAGAACATCGTGACCATCTGGTATAATAGTTGGTGGTGGTGCACATTTATAAAATATTATACAACAGTCAATGGTATAAATCAAATAAAACAAAACCAATATTTTACTTATTTTACCTACCTACTAGTTTCCTCGGAAACTACGTAAGCGAATTTCTTGTTAGTTACATCACAACCACAGATCCATTTTTTTTTTTCGTACAATTCATATTAAAACACATTTTATTATTCCCTCTTTGTATTTCGAAACTTTTACAATGGTTAATTTTTGTTTTGGCTTACCTTTATTTTTAATCGTGATCTTTATTCCGGGGATAACGATGAAAAATATAGTTTTGTGAGAAAACCGAGGAGAAATCAAATTTAATTTTGTTTAAACATTTTTATTTATTTTTATATTTTAATAACACACTTATACACTAGGTACACTTTTTTACCTTAAAAATAACAAGTACCTACATTGTTTTGAAGTTAATTTACTAAACATGCCAACACGACGAAATAAACATTAGGATATTATGATAAATTATAGATAAAATAATTATTTAGATTATTGATTACACGATTGGCAAAGACAGAATAAAAATACCGCCGCGCACTCGTGTTTGTTGTCATGATATTTACTCGTCGCAGACCACAGACGGGTGGGCGGAGCACAATTCGTTTGTGCACCACTATCCAATATATTATTATTGAACGAATTGTGGGAGTAATGGGAAGAAACGATCAAATGCGCATGTACAAATGGAGCATATTTCGATTGTGCATTATGGAATTATGTTAATCAGAATTCAAAACAACTTTAACCTCGCCTCACGACGCATTTCTGCATACCTTGGTAATTCGAATACCATATACCATACCTTATACCAATATTAGTGTATATAGTGTACTCGTACACTGTATCTATAGACTATAGGCATAGAACATTATAGAAATGTTACTTAAGACGATAACAGTTTGTTTCCGAAAACTGAGGACCGGCCTTGAAGTTATCATCGAACGTAAAACTGAGGACCCGCTCTAAAGTTAGTAACGTGAATTCCGCTATAATATATTATATATATATATTTATATGCATTGATTAATGCAATCATAATAATAATAATAATAATAATAAACGGAATTATAACGAATCTATAGTTTCTTTTTATATTTTAAATAAAATAAAAATCTAACAACTAAAAATTCTTCATGGCCTTTTTTCCATTGGACTTTTTAGTTTTCGTAATGCACTTTTTTTGCCGGACTTTTAGGTAGAATGCCGATCGTGACAAATCCCGTGTAAATACAAATATTCGAATTTCAAAAATGCTTAAGGAACTATATATATATATATATATACGTTTCGTGTTATTAAACTTATATAAATTATATTTATAAACAAATAATCCACATATCTGCCTATAAATCTATACGGTCGTTTCGGCTCGTACAGTTATAATATTAATATGCATGACACGTTATACTTTGATAATATTTTATAAATCGAACTCAATTACAACGAAAACTGCGTGCATACGAACAGCGAAATCAAACTAAATTGAGTATAAAGCAATTTTTATGGGAAAAATATAATAATACCTATAAATATCATTTCCATCTCGAGCTTTTAGTTTTTTACTTTACGATTTACTAATCGCATAATTCAGAAAGTTTGACGTACGAAAAACGAATGTTTAACAAGAACTCTTATTTTAATAGGTCTGTACCTATATAGTACGAGTATATATAGGTTGGCACTAGCTATATATAAATAAATTGTTCTACAAATTACAATTTATTATCGTATAAATAACTTGACTGTGTATAATAATAAACATTTCATTCGATGTTTTTACTTTAAACTTTTAAGTGTCTCAAAAACTTTAAAAAATGTTAGCTACGTAAAAAATAAAATAAATATTATTAAATTCAATATCTGGAGTTTTAAAAATACTGCGGGTGACTTTTGAACGGTTTACACGAGAAAAAATATACCTTTAATAAATGAAAAGTTTACAATGAAACCATAAAAACAAATTACAATTGGTTCTGGTCAAAAGGCCCGGCAAAGTTGTAAACGAGTATGTGCTAAAGTTTAAAACGTATCGAACTTTTGTCCGATATGAAATGGCAGATAATAAACGTTATTAAAACCGTTTCGGCAAATTCTCGTACCTATAAACCCGTCTGAATCCTAGTATTTTGGCGCGCGCCCGTGTACAATGACATTTTTTGATTTTCATTTCGAAAAATTACACAACCTATATATACAGTTAATGGCCCCATTTCAATTTTTTAATAGAGGAGCCGAAATTTAAACCAACAATTTTTTATCTATCACAGAGCAACATTTTGCTTAGTAAATGTTTACTTTCGTATTTTATTAATGTCATAAACTAATACAGTATATAACATACACTGAACCAAATATGATTGGTAAAATTTACAATATGCAATAATCAAATTTTAACAAACGAATATTTGTTAAAATAATACAATTTTTGATATTTTAATGTATATATTGTTAAATTAATAAAAAATGTGTTTACAATAACAAATTTATTTTGTAAATTTCACAAAGTATATAAGTTAGAATTTAATAAAAATAATTTGTAAAATTAATACAGATTTTATTATTGTAATAAAATATGTTATTAAATTGAAAAAAATATTCTATTTAAATTGACTATTTTCATTAACAATTGAGAATTTTATTTTATTTTTAATTTATTTTCAATTCTACGAAGAAGAAAGAAAGAAAAAAATATTTATAATTGAATTAACAAAATATTTATTAATTAAAATACATTTGTATTCAATCGGACAATTTTATTCAAGACGTTGATAAAAGATATTGTTAAATCAATAATACATTATTTTATTTTACTGTTAAATTAACAAATATTTTATTTCTAAATCAAAAAACATTTTAATGGTAGTATATTAATAAATATATTATTGAATTAATCTATATATTTATTGAAATCACAGATATACTTGGTTCAGTATATAACATTTATTATTCTAATTAACTATTAATATTTTTTTTAAATAAAATAAAAAGGTACAATTTTATTTTCTAAACAAATGGACAATAGAATAAAATATGTATAAGAGAACAAGTTCGGTAAGACCATTCTGAAAGCATGCTAAATTCCCGATTTCTAAACGGATTTTAAACTATTTGTGAAACCCATTATACGTATATACATATAATATGACACTTAAAATTAATAAAAATAACTAAAATAATGGTAAATACTGATATTGGTATCCACAGCAACAAACGTAATAATACATTTATAATATAATATGTGTACGCATAATATATTTGTTAGAAACCTAAACTTTTATACTTATATCCTTATTGTATCCGTTCGTCTGTCTATATTCTTATCTGTCCGTCCGTCATAGTTATCATAGTTACAAAGAACATATTATTATTTATTTGTATATCTATTTTCATTATATTTGGTTAATTGTGGTTACTAGGGAGATTTTTACTGGGAGAATTTTCAAGTGAACTTTCTGTACACTATAATGATAATGTATAACAATAAACGAATAATATTTTATATATTATTGTAAACGGGCATTTTTCTTGCATATATACGTTTTTTAACATTTTTTTTTTATGGATATGTTAATTTTAGCTTATGAGGCTTTGAACAGGTCATCACCCGATACATGTATTCCATGGAGTTCACCTATACCTTTATGCAAAAGTCTTTTTATTTTGTATTTTATAGGTAAAATAGATTATTGTTTTCTTGGAAGAAGGAATTAATAACTTTCCATTTTTAGTATAATTATAGATCCAACTCTTCTTCCATCGAATGGAGAGGTATTATATATATACGTATATATACGCTCCGTGTATCTTGACTTCAGTATAATATTTAATGGAGTTTACTTTGTGTATTTACTATTTATAGCTACTTATTATTCTGGAATTTACTATATAGTAAATATATATGATTTAACGCTTTGACATGCCTAAGTACGACGATGTTTTTGACATAGTAGCGTAGCTACTCTCAATGTTATTTTATTAGCACCTGATCGTCATTAACTAGCTATTTTCACTATTATTTACTAGTTTTTTTTTATTTTATTTTTACTTCAAGATTTTCTGTATAATATATTCTAGATATTTTTTAAGACGATATTATGTATTACAGATTTTTATGTTTTCATTATTTATCGGCCTGAAAACGTGGCATTACATTTTTCATTAGCTTGTTTATTGTATTACAATGGAAACTTATTACTTATATTATTTTAAGATTAGAATCAAGTTTCCATTTTACAAAGTATTGTTTCAGGGTTTCTAGGTATATTTCTAACATTGATTTATACTCCTATATAAACTATATATCTCTGTATAACAGTGTAATAAATGTCATTCGTGAAGCTGTTAGACGGTTCAGTTACAAATTATCTAATTGTGTTCCCGATTTATCTGCTGGAGTGAATTTGAGTGAGTTTGCCACATCGAAAATACAGTTTATACTATTAACGAAATTTTGACTGTATAACAAGCCTGCATAATCTAGTGACCTACAAACATACAAACATTATATTGACAATACTTCAGGTATGCACCATGTGCATCTTTTGCTTCCACATGTGTGTATCAACATTCTTTGTCTTCTTTAAACTGATATTATTTTAAAATTGTGTCATTAAATATAACTTAACCAAAAACTTGAACAAACTATTTGGGTGCGAAGTCCCGTAAAAACATGCCTGCCTTAATTCTCGTTAGTATAAAAGTGACTAACATAATTTCATGTGATCTACGCGGTTACTGCCTTAATGTAGTAAAAAGGTTGTACATTTAGAGTTTTCAAATTTGACTTTTTAAATATTTTGAATAAGTTTTACCGTAGATATTTATTCCAGAGACGAGTCAAATTCGTTGAATAATGAATGAGATACACTGCAGAATGATTCTATATTATCAAAATCTATATATTCTTATTAATATGATTTCTATAGAATAAAAATGACCGAGTGTGATATGAAAATAAAAAGGTTCTATTTTTTAAAAAAATTTAATAAATATAACGAGTATAGATATAATTTTGAGGACGTTATTCCTTTAATCTGACTGAGATTCATATTTAATTTATATTCCAGACGTTATTCAAAACGTTTGGTGTAGATTTGTATGGATTTGGGTGATATTCGATTCGACTTAAAAGTCAAACAATTACATATTACATCGAGTCTGTACTTTTTCTCATTTTAAAATTTTAGGGTCTTTAATACTTCATTATATTATAAATATGTGTTGAGGTTTTCTCTTGCGTGTTTATAATTTTGACGAGTGATATATGGAGGGAGGATAGGGGCGTTAAATTTTGTCCACGATAATTACATAAAGTCATATATGTACACCTGCAGCAGAGTCTATTCAAGTGTAGAGTTTGTTAGAAAAAATCTTCTCTCCTCTTATACGTGAAAACAATTGCGTTTTTAACGGAATCGAGATTTTTTTTTCGATGCTATAAAGTCATATACGTATAGGTACGTACTTACATTATTATTAAGGTTATAAGGCTACACATAGTATACACACTCGTCGTAAACATCGATTTATCACCAAAACCTTTTATTATTGACGGTTCCGCAAACGTTTTTACACGTCGTATACTGGCTTAGGATATTTTATTATTACGCGTTGGACCAAAATTTTATAATATGTACCTATATATATATTACCACGGTACAATATCCGTGAAGTTTACACGTATACGTATCGCATTTTAAGCTGACAATTTCCTTATATTATGTGCATTGCAGACCTATATAATAGTAGTGTAATATTATTATGTTATACTCCTGAAACATTGTATTATTGTTAACAGAACGTCACTCACACACGGACTGCGGAAATTGCAATTTTTTTCTTCTACAGCCTAGAATATGCATAACTGCGGTTAAACAATTAATTTAATGGCAGGTAGTGGAAATAACAAGAAAACTATTAAAAAAGTTGTTAAGGGTGGCTGGTAAAACGTTTTTAATCCCTCGCACAATAAAGAAATGCGTTTACTGCAGCAGTGTTCTATATTTATGCATATAATTGATATTTTTAAATTTGCATGGTACGTTTTATAGGGATTAGGATTAGAACTCTGATGTATCTGATCTCTTTTTTGTTTTTTAAACTCCACACGAAGCTTATTTCCAACATAGGTGGATTTAGAATTTACATCAGAAATATTCTACACATTTTGATTGAAATAGTTCTCGACGGAACACTCATATATTTACTGATTATAAAATGTCTACACCAATGATAAATAGCATAGATAATAAAGGAACATATAGGCCACCGTATTGTTCAATTCTGACTATTCGTTACCACATTGGTTGTGGTTACGGTTACAAATATTTATTATTGATAAATGATAATATATGATCACGGATGTGCCAGTTGTGTCGAGTGATAAGATAAAATAAATTTAAAAAAACACGAACAATATAAACACAATTAAATTTAAATTACCCAATAAAATATAAATAATTGTCACTTGTCAAACAATAAATATTTTTGTTTAACATAATCATAATATTAAGTCAAATAAAAATGTATTCATAAATAATTTATACATAATTCATACATGTTTATTCGTATTGATGATTTTGAAATATATGATCAATTTGGTGTATTTAGCTACGTATTTTTATACGATCGTTTTTTTTTTCCTGACTTCACGAGATATTGTGATGTCAAAGTTTATTTTTGTAATAATTGTGTAGATATATGGTACTGTGCTCGTGGAGCCAAACCTCGTTTTTACATGACAAAATTACATGTAGGTACCTACTACAATATTTTTAAGCGTAAAACAAAAATACGGAAGAATCGCTCAAAACCATATTTGTGAATTGATGAAAAATATATTACGTTCGTCAATCCACAGCATTTCGTATTAAATAAATACGCGAGTACGCGATTTTAAATATATATATATATATTACGTAAATGAGCGGTGAATTCATGATTTTATGTGATTGACATAATAATCGCAGTGCATGTACGAGTATATATTATATTATGGAATACAACAATAATACGTATACCAGAGACCAGCTACATATACGCATATATAGGTACGTGTGTGTACACAATTTTACCTTCGTATTATATATATTTTGTTGACTTTTGAATTACGAATTTCAGCTACTATTACACGATAAAACGTATTAAACAATATAAATATTTAATATTTCTAACAAAAAAAAATAAAAACCGCTATATTCTACGTGACTTTTCACCACCCAAAATGATAGGTAAAACGCGATTTTTAATGCGGTAAAAAAAAAAAAA
This sequence comes from Pemphigus obesinymphae, assembly GCA_025469235.1. NCBI lineage: Eukaryota > Metazoa > Arthropoda > Insecta > Hemiptera > Aphididae > Pemphigus > Pemphigus obesinymphae. Next base: position 11,246 of record JAIPRL010004787.1, on the reverse strand, counting down.
AAAATTACCTACGTATAACCATAGGTACGTATATATTATGTCGTCGAACAACGCAGGAATCGTTTCGGAATTTTTCCCAAATTTCTCTATTAATGCACGTTGAATAATATAGGTTGAAATTGAATTTTTTTTTTTTTTGGTCAGGATCAAACTTTTTTCTATGAACCTAGGCCAAACGTGGTCAACGATGCAATATATAGGCATACATTAAATGTCGTACGATCGTATATAGTATAGATGCAATGTATAGGTAATATTGTTTACTGCAGGAATATTAATAATAACGATAAATAATATATATAATAGAACACCGCGAGTCTATTTCCCTGCGTTCAAATGATAATAATAATTGTATAAGGAATATAAAACGTTGGTTTAGAAATTTTAATCGATTTACGAGAACTTTATACAGATCAGCGGGATATGAGCGTATACAGAGGTATAAGACCTATATATATTATATACACATCACAAAGTATTATTATATTATCTCGTGATAATTTATACACCCTTTCTGGTCGTAAACACATTATCATTATAATAATACTGTAATCTCATATACTGCAGTTTCCACCTCAGATAAAAATAAAAGATTATAAAATTGTCCGTCCGACGATAACTCACGAGGACGCTAACGCGCCCGTATGTGTTTTAATCGGTTTCGTATACCTAGGCAATTTTAAGCATATTTTTAGAAAAACGAAAACCTCACGGTTTTGGAAAATATTTAAATACATTTCAGAAGCGATCGAAAAATATAGTCGTACACCAGTAAAACATTATTCTTATCGTGAGTAATAATAAATAATTATTAAAAACTTGGCAAAACGTATTTCGGGAGACGCACGTTTCTGAGAAACTGAGTGATTTTAGCATTTTACGACCTCTATAAAAATTTAAACATCGTAAAATATTCTAAATATGTGACGTGGATGATTTTCGATAAACGTATTCCAAGTCGATTTATAAGACTTTGAATTTCCAAAAAAATTTTTATTTTCAAAGGCTTGTAACTCTATTAATAAGAACTTTATTGAAAATTGCCCATGTATGTATTTAGATCATCTTATCGTCTTGAATTTTGTATTGAAGTTGTTGTATGCTAAAATAATTCAGTTCCCCACAAACGTGCATCTCTCGAAGCATGGTTCACGCCCGGTAACAAGGCAGTAGAGTAGTAGCATCCTCTTAAGAGGATGTCGGTACGGCCATTTTAAAGGGGTTCCATGCAAGCAATTTTTTAGAAAATTAAAATATAAAAGTTGAAAAATGTCTTTATGCATTTTAAAAATTAATAATAACTATTGGTCCGATTACTATAGTTTTTTTATAAATATATATAAAATTGTATTGAAAGTATTACTTTTTCATTTCTTATTTATAATAACATACAAACACCGTGGAAAGACGAAACCAAAAATAAAGAACAATATTATCTAGTGCCCAACATAGCCGTTTAGTAATACATTGTGCTTTTAAACACATTTTAGGAGTTATTACTTTTTTGCTATTCTTAAAATAAATATCTCTTAAAAAAATTTAAGAATCGAAAAAAAGGTACGTAAGGCATTAGGTAATGTAGTTATCTGTAATTTGTTTTTCATTTTATATTTTTAAAATGTGTGTTAGTTGTTAAAAAAGAGAATTGCTAACATGAGTTTTTTATTGAAAATTGTTCGACCTCATCTTAAGAAAACTATTGTACTATATTAACCGAGACTCTTAACATAATTGATTTCTACAAAACGATATATATATACCTATATTTTAAATTTACTTAAAATATAATAACAAAAATGTAAAAATTTATATAAAATGGGTAAAAAAAAAACATCGCCATAAAACCAATAATAGATTTTTCGCTCTGTTCGGAATCATGTCATCAAACAATATTTATTCGAAAATTATTAAATGTTTCATTACACAAAAAAAAAAAAAAATGGTTATTCATATAAATTTACAACAGACTGAAAAACTTTTAATAATAATATGGAGAGTTACGAAACATTGACTTTTTACTGTTTTATGTCACATTGTTTCTATATATATTTTAATTAGGTGTAAGTTGTAATCAATCATTGATGACAACGAAAATCAATTCAAATATAGAAATAAGATTAATATTTTAAACCTAAAAAAAGCCGGTTAGTAGGGAGTGGAAGCACTTCAGTCGTTGAGTAGAATACATGGTGGATATATCGAATTTGAAACCAATGATAAATCATTTCGATCTAAAAAAACGACCCTGAACGAAGCCTTGGTGAATGTACTTGGTAATTAGGTACTGCATATTATACTAATAATATATATATATATATATATAATATATTACGAACAAAAAAAGTTAAAAAAAAGTGCAAAAATTTATTTGGATATAAAGGGATTTTGAACCGAGGACTCCGCGCTCAACTAGACTACGTAGTAGACCACTGTTGTGAAACATAAAAAAATAAACCTCTTAAACGAATAGAATAAAATCATTAAATTTTAATTTAATATAACTTTAAAACCAAGTCCAATCGGTGAATTCTGATCAAAAGATAAAAAAAATACATATTAAAAAAAACAAAATGCCAAAAATCAAAATTTTCTGTATAGAAGAGTAAACATAAGTACTGTTAGTACTTATAAAGTTATACATATTATGAATTAAATGACTCAAAATTGAAAATCGCTATTGGAAACCTAAAAATGGGTAAAAATGTTCAAACATTATTTTGCCTTCATAATGTACTTACATATGTTTTGAAAATTTGAAAATTTTAAATTTTAAATTTATAATTATTAATTATTTCCCCAAAATTAGAACACATTTCATACCGAAATGTCGAAAAATTAAATGAGTAGATATTCAAAAAAAAATTTAAATAGTTATTAAAATTTAAAGAATATTGTACCTACGTACCAATTTTTAAATTTTTTGTATGGCGCCATTTTAATACTGTATTAAATTTTCAGGTCTTCAAAACTAAAATTAAGCCTATTATGAATTAAATTTCTCAAATTTCCATATTGCTATAAATATCCTAAAAACGCTTAAAAATTTTCGAAAATTTTTTCTTATTAATATTTTCCATATATACGTTGGTGGTAAAAATGACAAGTCTACAGCATCAATATTTTCTTTTTATGAAGAATTTTTAACACAATCGTGTTCACCGATTTTTATATGCTAATTACGAGTTTATCGAAAAAATTAAAAATCTAAAATTGATCTCTCTAAAGTACCAACTATATGCAATTTACTACCAAAAAATAGTGCTACCTATAATGATCGGAACATTTCTTCTTATAATATTAAACATATTATATTATATTTATTAAATATAGACATTATAAAAAAAAACACATCATTGTAAAATCAATACATTCGTCGCTTCGCTCAGAATCTAAAATAAATCAGTTATAGAAATATATTTAATGAGGACCGATTTGAAGTTTTAAAAAAATGCATTACATCCATAAGTGTACTCTAAAAGTGGTTTCATATACTTCCCATGCATTTCGAGCACATGGTCATTATAAAAATATGTAATTTCCGCCGGTAAAATAACACATTATATCAAAAATGCAGACGTTTACAAAAACATCAATAATTGCATCTATATAATAGATTCTAAAAAAATTTAAAGTAATTGTTATTTGAGATAAATATTTTAATAATTTGCCACTTTTTATCTAGTTAAGATAAAATATTAATTCATATAATATACTAAAATAACTCATATAGATAAGCCTAAACACTGTTTTAAGGTAGTATACCTACAGCTTTTAAAAATAGTTATATCTAGATATATAAGAAGAAGAAAAGTTAAATTTGTATCTAGATAATTAATATAGATAGAGTCCGAATTGTATATCTAAATAATATATGACAGATAAATATATATTTATCAATGTATTCATGTTTTATTATAATTTAGTGTACATATATTTAGTATATATTATATTGCCTTCTAATATTTATCCATTTTTTTTTGTCATATTTTAATAACAGTTTAAATTAATTTAAATAGTCATTATTTAAAAAAAAATATATATATATATATAAAATTCAAGAATTAATCTAGAGTAATGAATTACTCGTAAATTTGTCTAAGCTAAATTTAAAATAAGTAAAAAAATATTTATCTAGATATGATAAATTAGAAGTATAGTTTTCATATCGATGTTTATCATCTAGTTTAATGTCTCTATAGATAATGCCCAACACTGATTATAATAATACTTTATGGTCAATGACAAAGTACAAAAGCATTTTTTGAGAAATAATTATTTGAACAATTATTATTGTATTATACATTGAGAGTTTTTTTTTTTTTTAATTTTCCTACGTACGAAAATATAATCTGAGGCAGATAAAATAATTCGTAATATTTTATAATATTATTTAAATCTAAGATTTTTAAAGACCATATTATATTATAGAAATTTGCACGAAAAAAAAAAAATTTTTAGTTTTTAATATTCAATGTTTTAATATATGCATTGTTATTACTTATTATTCTGTATTGTGGAGAAAAAAATGAATAAATTCCCATCGTGTCATTTTACATAATTTATGATTTAGATATACCAATGAAAGATTGGATTTTTTTTTACGATTTCCTTAATGTGAATATTTTATTTATTACTCGCTGCTTCAAATATCACGGAAAAACTAACATATGATTGTATCTAAATAAAATATGAAAAAATAAAATAATAAAGTATCATAAGTGCATATATACCTATATTTTATTTGGATGGAAAAAATAATTATGAGAACACATAATATATATGTAGAGTTCAGGGCGAGCTCAAGATTTAGGCGAGCTATGCACATGCTTATAGAAAGGCACATTCAGAAGGGCTTCATTTTTTGTGCTTATTTGGAGATTTTTGTCGAACATTTAAGACTTTTTTTTATGCTTATTTACGTTCTCAAGAAAGTTCAGGATGATTCTGGGAAAAAATTTGTATGATAGGGTGATGTACGCCAACTCTAGAAAAAAATTCATGGTTATTTTTATATTAAAGTAGCAAATCACGCACTTTTTTTTATTTGAGCCAGCCTGATAGAGTTTATATTGAAAATAATTGTAACGTATTAAACTAATAATTATAATATAAATACACTAATATTAAAAGTAACATAAAATCAGTGAGTGGATGACAGATAATTAATATAAGTTGAAAAATCCTTTGCTAGATGTATGGCGTGAAAATACAATTTTCCACAAAATTTTAAAACACATGATAAATTTCATGACCCATAATATAACGTATGTGTATACCTACTATAATTAATTTTTAACTAAAAAATCGTCATTTAAATTTGAATTAAAATCACTGAAAGTAACTATTATATTCATGTGTTATAATTCCAATACGAAAGATACCATCTTCAAACTATAAATTATTACATTTAATGATGATGTTCGTCAGATACCTATACTTAGTTATGTATGCTCAACACGGTTTAAATAACGTTGCATCGGAGGAAATATAAGTGAGGATATAAATAGTGCGATTGAAAAATAGTGGATGGCGTCCTGTAGTATCCGCCCCCCCCTCCCCCCGAATCAACTACTGTGAATAATAAAGGTTTGATTCGAGAATCATGCAATGCAACGAGAAAGTGCACTTTAAAACCATGGTTTTCTCGGACAAGTCAAATATTTCAGGCTTAGTTTTTCGTGTACGTTATATATTATATACGTTTTGAATTTATCCGATTTAAAATTATAAACCATAATACGTTTGTCGGTATAAGATCGGAAATCCCGAGTAATAATATTTATAGCGTTATAAATGTATCGTCGATAAAAATAGCAATCGGCTATAAAGTAAAAAAAAAATAAAAATAAAAATAAAACATGCAACCGCATGACGGTGTTAATGTTTTCGTATCGAGGGGGAAAAAATACAAAAATCACTGATGACCGTATAAAAATTGAAGCTTAAATATACCAAATATTATGTATTACTTTATGATAATATATATTATTTAGTCATATATCACAAGGACGCATATATTTGCACTGTTATAAACAAGCATTAGCTGTATTTGAATACGTTTTATATTTTTGTTTTTTTAAGAGATCTTTTCCTTGTTTAACAAATTATGTTGAAGAGTTATGACAATTATACTATAATATGTATTAACCGTTTTCATGAATCATTTAGTATAAACGCATATTATACTGCGTACACGGAATTATTTTTAGTCGATAGATTTAAAATAATATTTTCTTTCACTCTAAACATTGTAGATAAAACAAATAAATAAAAGATTACATATTAAACTAAATAATAAGAAGTCGTATTATTTTAGTCGAAAATGTTTTTTCTTTTAATGTTTTATTATTTTTAAAATTGTATTAATTATTATTACTATAATAAATTGCTTATTTTTTCGTCTATTTATCTTCTGGTATTAATTTTTTAAACAACAATCGTTTCTTAAAACTGTACCTATATAGTGTATATATATATATATTATATATATTGGATTGTAAGTTTCATCAAATCGATTGTAAAATACTGAAAAAGAAACTTGTAGATTTATTGGTATAGTTAACAAATTTAACATATTTTGCTACGTCGATAAAGTATTATAACAATAATATATATATAAATATTATTCAACTAATAAATATATTATACATATTTTGTAAAATTGACGGTAAATTCTCAAAAAAAAAAAAAAAAAATTTATTCATATTTTACATAATATATAATTATATAATTTGTTAAAACAATGATTAATTTATCCTCCCAACAGTTAATTTTGGATACATGACAAATATGATGTGTATAAATATATTGATATTTATGAGATTAACATAATGTATGACAATATTGTTTTAGAAATGTGCATTTTGCATGTCCAATTCTGTACCCCAGATCCCAGGGACCCTCCTCAGCTGCGGGCTGATTTTTTTAAATTTGTTCTTATTTTTATAAATTTTACCATCTTAACTGTTTCCTGAACAGTCTTTTGGACGGCCTCCAATCGGACATCCGGAGGAATACACACCGTTTAGAATCTGAAAATTATAAATAAATAGTTAATTGTTAATTGAACCAAATTTTGCTGCCTGTTTATTGTATATATAAATATATATAAAAGGTTGTTTTTAAATATCAAAATATCAAGGTTCTTACGATGCCGGAGTTTTTTATTCCGTTTAATTTAAAACTAAACCCTATTAAGTTTCAAGGTAATAAATATTGTTAACAAAAATATATTTTTAAAAAATATGTTGTTTGAAAAAATTGTATTTCCATATTATGTATTTTTTAACACTTAGACATTTTTGTAAAAATAGATTTCATTTATTATACTAACTTTTTTATATTATACTTAAAAATCCATGAAGATTAAATATTGTTTTGAATAAAAAAAAATCCGGAAATCTGTTAAAATAACATTTTAGAAATTGTTTGTTAGCCTGCTAAGTCTGTTTTTTATTTTAAAATTATTATGCATATGTTAAATTTGGATATTTCATCTCTGGATTTACAATTTTTAATTATATTTTTTTTAAAACACTCCAAAAAGAAGTAAAATGTCCAGATTTATCCTATGTAAAATAATTTTGAAATAAAAAATGACATTTTAGGGTAAAAAATGGAAAAAGTAATTTATATGGGTTTTAGGCGTCAAATTATTTATTTATTAAAACAAATATTGTACTGTTCTACCGATAACAATGGAATTTTTACTGTTACATAGAGAACTTAATTCTGTAGATTTAATCATCATAGTCTTGTACCTGACTGTGGGTTTTCGAGTAGGTATAAATATAAAACTGTGCGGAGAGTATAGTTTGTTTATATAATATATGTTAATATTAATATTGTACTAGCGAAATACATGCATATTTTTTTTATATAGATTGATTTTTTTGGCTTAACTACAAGTAAAAAATTTAATTTGGAAGTGTAATCAGTACGTGAGGAAAATTGTCTAGAAATAAATCATCATCTCCTCTGTGAAGCGAATAAGATGTCACAAGTGCCGTCTAAAAAAACAACCGTTATAAGACATTCTTCGATAGCCTAAAATAACCTATTTTTATCAAGACGTATTATAATATGGTTTCTTATTTTATAAAGTACACCGATTTTTTTTATTTGTGATAATTATATATTGTTATTGTTATATTATCACACCTATTCGGGCATTCCATTAAAATCGTTGATTATTAATACATTTTTCGTAACGTTTATTCGCATTACAACTAAAACGTTCGATTGTTTTATTGTATATTTTACATTTTGTATTTTACGTACATTACATATAGTCATATAGTTAACTGTAAACGACTACAGCGGCTCTTTCGTGAACTCGGAACTAATAACTGGTATTATATAATAGTATCAAATAATTACCATAATTAATGTTGTCGTTCGATATGGAATTAAGAAATAAATAAAATAGAAATCGAAATGGCCGAAAAAATAAGAATAGACCGTAGACTAGGTATAAAACGCAAACGGTAGTTCAATATTATTGGAGTGGAATAATATAAATATATAACTATGGTGGTAGGACGCGAGTATTACGACGATTACGGAAAACGGAAAGTTCGACGGCCACAAATGGACGAAAAAAAAATAAATAAAAAGATTTACAGCGGCTGTTTTTGCGCTCGAGGATCGAAACGATAAACAAACGATATAACGATACAATAATAAAATAAAATACAATAATAATATTATAGGTATATTTTTTTTTTGGAAAAAAAAAAAATCTATTTATCTTTTTCAATAGCCGTATTTATACGTACCGTTTCGTCGAAATACCATCCTATATAGCTATTGTAATAATGCTTGTACGAATATAAAAACGTATTTGGACTATAATAATATTTACAAAAGTGGCGTACTTAACACGCATTTTTTTCGAAAATCTATCCGTAATATGCCTACAGCGGGATATGAATTCGTCTCTTCCTATATGGGCACTCCATTCATGAAAATATGACTCGAAGTCGCGTATCGTAAATCATGATTTGGTCACACGCGCGAACACTGATTTGTAGAAACGGGGGCAATACAGTTTTCGGAGGCCCTCCAGCTGCATATAAGTGTACAGACTCACTTTACCATCCGTTTCCTTTTTTTTTTTCAACAAAAGTGTACCTACATCATAAATTAATTTAATATAAGCCTTGTATATACTCACATAAATCTTAAAAAAATATCTCTCCTTTTTTTTTTTTTTTTTTGTAAAATAATATATAAATTATAATAATATCCATAATAAGGACAATACACAATTGATAGAAAATAGTTCGTGAAAAAGTATCAGTGTCGGTTATCGATATAGAACAATATTATATCGTGTCAACGCAGTGTGACCGATTATTGCAAACCATAAAAAAAATATTCCTCGATAATTAATAAAAACGATTATTTATGTAAAAAAAATATAGGTATATATATATATATATAACAACTTTGAAATAATTAATTTCAAAATTTGTTTTTTAAATTTATCAGCACATGTCTGATGGGGCCAATGTGAACCTTCTTAAAACCACTAAAATGTGTGGCTCGAGTCCTATAGGGGCTCTAGATCCGGTGTAAATATGGGCCTGGTCATATGCATAATGTAGTGCTATAGTGGAAGAAAATGCCGAGTACTTAAGTGACAAATATAATAGAAGATTGGAGAGTAGCGGTGAGATTAATGAACTAAAAAATAGTAGAAATAAGATATTGTTTGTGGTGTATAATTTCAGGGTAGTGGAGAGCCGATAATGAAATTATGGAAGATATGAAAGACGGAAAAGATATATTCAGAAAGTTTATATTTTAAAGTACTTATAGGGTCGATGTTAAAAAAAAACATGGTGGCTTTGAAAAATACATAAAATATAGAATACAATTTTTCATGTGGTTGAATGAAGTAAAGAGATATATGAGGTGATTTGTATTTTGTATATGATATCGATTAAATTAAAAGAGGGGAACGTAAAAACGCCGTTTTTATCTTTGACATAAACTATAAGTAGAGGGTTGAATAGTAGATGCAAAAATGTTTCAAGGAAATGTGTTTATTAAATGATAATATTGATGAGGATATGTGGAATAACATTTTAATATTTATGAGGTATTAAGGAGATATTGAGAAAATGGGCATATTATGAAGTGATACCTAGAAAAATGATGTAATAAAATTGATACTGAAGAAGCATATGGAAGACAAGAGGTGTAGAAGAAGGACTAAAATGTTAAAAGTTAATACAAATTATAATACTTATATACGTGGAAGACATTGTAAAGTGCAGTGTAAAGACTTGGGTAGTTGAAATAAAAAAAAATTTCCAGAAATTTCTAGAAAAATTTAACAAGATTATTTCATGTTATAATTGATATCGTAATAGATATTATGAAAATATTATTAATGATTTAGTAAAAATAAGTTAGTATTTGATTGATTTGATAAGATTTGTATTGAAGTATATATGTAAAATTTGAAACACAAAACTTTTCCTACAGCATAAAACGCAGATAGCACAAAGTCGCTATCCATATCATATGAGCACACTCAATGAAAATCTAAATAAATCGTATTACCACTGATATCAGTGGAACCCGGCCGAGGGACAAAAATAATTTTCAATTAAATTTCTAAATTTACACAAATTTTTATTAATTGTATGTTTGACAACACAGTTTATATACTAATCATTGTACTTACTTTTTTTGGAAATCATCCATTGTATTCCACTATTAGTATTATAAGATTTTTTGTTATAGGTAATTAATAATATGATACTAAATTTTAAACTAGATTTTATGTATTTTATATTCGAATTGCCGGAAAATATATCCAAACGTTGTACATCGATTTATTTAAAATTGATCTTATTACCTGTACAATATTGCGGTTAGCCGAGCTTTTAAGGATGATAATAGAGCGCTTAGGTAATATATTATTATATATATATACCTAGGTATATACATATTATTATTTTATGGAACACCATGGTGGTTAGATCTCGACTATTCTAAAAATACAACAATATACATAAATATAGCGAGAAAAAGCGAAATCCCACCATAAGCTGGCGTATTCTTTTTTTTTTTTCAACAGTTTTATTTAAAATATGCAAAGGGACCCCGACAGGAACCTCAATTTCTCTGCCCACGCCAAGTCCGTTGTAAACAAAACAAAAGCAGCAGGTCATCTTCTCTTTCCCATGCTCAACAAGAAAAGCCCTCTCTCCGTCAGAACCAAGCTCTACATC